>JBCAUG010736897.1:0-11673 GCA_038406175.1 Haplosyllis leylae
GGTGGGGACGGGGGGCCCGGGTACCCCCCCCCCTCCTCTTGCCAGGTCAGGGCGGGGGGGGGGGTGTGGGGTTACGCCTCTTGCGTTCACGCAGGAGGAGTTTCTTGTTGCAAAAACACATTTACTTCATTCTAAATATTTACAATATGTTCAAATAATTAAAAACATATATGACCATTCAATAAAAATTACTTTGTACCTCTAACTCATTTTCGTCAAAAATGCTGAGCAGGTTATCTGGAATAAGTTCATTCAGTCCCTTCAGGAAACTTTCTACTTCTTCCTTGATGTTATTAGCCAGTTTGTATTGTGCAAGGGCATCTAGGTATCGTAACTTGTTGCTATTGGTCACAGCTACCTTGGAACCATTGGGTATCAACTCTACTACCTGAGATTTCAAGCAAAAAGAGCATATTTTTTTAAAAAGTAGTAAGGTTGCTGTCAATGATTCTGGTGCAGGTAAATCTGTTATTGTAACCGATTGGTCAATGCAACTGCATTAGTTTTGAGCGAAACCTCTCGTAGTTCCTGCTGTCACTGCAGATCATTCAAATGTTGCCATGTTAACAGACTACTTTAAGCAATTATAGAATAATATGCTTTACTGGGAATTACCCGAGCTAAACTGCTGCCTTCATACTCCTCCTCTGCGAAGACTAACTCCATGTCGTTAACATCATTCTCCTCAATATACCGGATCTTCGTCAAGTACAACTCTGGATCATCTTGTTCAAAATACTACATGACAAGAAGAGAAATGTTATTTTTACAAAAAATGGTGTCTGTCATCTGATTTTTCACTTGTTCATTTTTGCTCACTTGCTAACTAAGTAAGTATATGTCATTCATTAGTGGTCTAATAAAAATGTTAACTAATCAATTAGTTTCCATTTCGAGGTCATTACAATGAGTTGAACAAATAATAACCTTGTAGTTGACCCTCAAGCCGATGATTTGTGCGAGGAATGAACGTGTGAACTTTGCCTTCACTAATTGTCTGTAGCTGCCACCAAGTGCTGACTCGTACAAACACTTGCCCACAATTTTCCCAGCGAACTCATAAAGTTTAGGTTTCAAGTGAGTTTTTCTTGTTGCGTTTGGGTGAACCTTTAAATAAAGATACGTAAGGCCGTGTTGTTAAATTTTACGTCAGCTAAGAGCTTGTTACTGGCTCGTTAGAGTCAGCTTAGTGATTACTTAGGGGACTCGTAACATCCTGTCCCAAGAGAGAGATGAGCCTTTGGCAGTATGACAATTAGGCCTATTTTAAGTTGCATTCATTGGTGGGAATTTGTTTACACGAGAATGTTGTTTTGACGTCATATAGACTCTACATGCCAGCAATTGTGTCAACGATGCAACATTACTTATTGATCTGTGGGGGTAATAAGCTTGTCATAAACACAAAATGATGTCTTAGATTAAAAACATGTATTCCTTTATTACAATTTATAATATTCATTCTGACTGTTTGACTAACTATTTTCTCTGGTACTGTGTCTACGTGAAGCGTATTGATACTTACGAGACCCTGATTGTCGGACTGCAGCCGCTTGAAGAGACCTGTACGTTCCGGTTCGAACAGCTCTGTACTCAGCAATTCAAACCACTCCCGCCGCACTCCGCCCCAGTCCAGCGCTGTCAACATGAACAACTTTTTAATGATCAGTATAAGATTTAAAAACATTTTGAAATAACACATTTGACACAACAATTATGCTCAACCCACCCTTAAGTAGGCAAACTAGAGTGTTTTAAAATGTATTTGCGCTGACTAAATTATCAGCAAAGCAGGATTTCGTATAGAACACTCTGGATGTTTTCAAAACGACTCACCTTCCTCTCCTTGGAACACAACTTCAAAGTTCTTGCACCACTCAGACAAAGAAAGATGCTTAACTGCTTTCACGGACTGAAACAACGGAACAGCAATGCATAAAAACTCTTTTCTAAAATGCGATATTGAAATTGTAAATATAACCTGATTTTGAATGACATGTAATTTGTAAATGAATTTTAAAAATTCCCTTTAAGGCTTGTTTACACGTAACGTGTGCGTCTGCGTCTGCATCTGCATTAAGTTTTGTATTGAGTCAATGGTTGATGCAGAGAATGGGTCTGAAGCCATTCTGTGCGTGTGCGTCAACGTCACCATTGACTCAATACAAAACATGATACAGACAACGACGCAGACGCACACGCTACGTGTAAACAGAGCTTTCGGCGTCAAATTTTCTGTAAAATACACTTACAGACTCTAACATATTGTCTCTGTTGATTTTGATCGTCAACTTGTCATGTAAACGCTTGTGGTGCATTTGTCGTACTTCGTGGTAGAAAAAGTCTTGTTTGTCTTTAAACGTTTCAGATCCACCTAAACGTCAATACAAAGCAATTAATTTCATCGTTCAAAACATTTAGTGAAGCACTTCCTTCTTAAAAGGCTGAAATTTATACCTTTGTTGGTTTTTTCATTGGTATTTTGCCTATCCCTTATTACAAAATATCAATGGATCATTTTACCGATATTTTTTAGCAGGAATGTAGTGAACGTGGCAGCAATTATGTTTCTGTCTTTGGAAGCAAGTTCTACCGGAGGTTGACAACCATCTTCGATTTGGAATATCGGTGCGTCGTATTGGTTATTGTAACCAAGGAACTGAAACTGTGCAGAAAATTAATTTCAGGTGAAATAGTATATTTAAAAATAGCAATTTATAGCCATAACTTGTATTTGTAGCTTATGTATCTCTCATTATTGGTGACTCGTAAAGGAACCTTAATGGTTTTGGGATTTTTTTAGTAAAAAATATTACTATAAAAAATCAATAAAATGGCCAATATAAAACATAGAAACTTGAAACAAAAACTAAACACCACTAAGTTTGGGTCAATCTTCATGTACAACATGTTGGTGGCCATCTTTGATGGCAGTGATAAAAAAAATCACAAAAATGGCTGCCATTACTCCAAAATAGAGACTTGCAAATAAAACTGAACACCATTAAGTTAGGGTCAATTTGGATCAATCTTGACCTTGAACATGTTGTCAGCTGTCATTGATGGCAGCCATTACCAAAAAAATCACAAAAATGGCTGCTATGACTGCAAGGTTTAACAAGACACTTGCAACCAAAACTGAACACCAATATCACAAATGGCTGCCATGACTCCACTGTTCAACATGGAGACTTGCAACCCAACCGAACAGTACTAAATTAAGGTTATTCTTCAACTTGAACACATTGTCAGCATCTTGGATGGCAGTCATTACCAAAAATCACAAAATCTCACTATTCATCAAAGACACTTGGAACCAAAACTGAGCACCACTAAGTTAGGGTCAGTCTTCCATGTGAACAAAGACTCCCTTCACCCTAACTGAAATTTCCCATTTTCCATTGCTTCGATCTGACCTAGGGTGGGTTCAATCTCACCTGGCATAGATTCAATCACATGTAAGTTCCAACGAGTCACCAAAGTGAAATTCTTCGTTCCTTCATATTTTCATAATGAGATTTTCACACGTTATATGTTGACTTTTTGGTTATGTTCTTCATTTAAAACTGGCAAATTATTTATTTCATTTCAAAACTGGAAAAGTGAGTGAAATTGATTTTCTTTACCTTTGTGGATGGGCATACACGGAATGTAAAAAGACGTTTTGGAATCACTTTGAGGTAAAACTCTTTTATGGTCAATTGCTGCGAAGAAAAAAGAACAGATTCAACGGATTAAAATAAGGGCAACCATCAAAAGCAATCGTCAAACATAATCAAAGTCAATATATCACAGTTCCTGTGTTGTGACATTTAACTTTCTTCCCATTTCATTCATCTTTTATATATTTGCTAAAATTCCATTCAAGCAAAGGAATGAAAAATATAACTGGTGTGGCATTTACCTTGGGCGATATGTAACAGTAAACTTTTTTTGGCTTCTGTTGGCTGTCATAGTTGCTCGTTAGCAACCGAGCGTCATAGTACACATTGTGAGATTTCTTGGCAACGGCTTTCTTGACAGTGGCACTATCTTCCGCTGCAACAGAGATAAAAAAAACGTCTATTACATGAGAGTATTTGGAGGTTTTCCTGTAGGTCTTTCACTATATTCGGCAGACAGGTTCTCTTTGCCCCATCTCTTTTTATCCAAAAGTCACTCATTTGCAGAATAGTCTGCTTTGTTTCTTTCATCGTGAAAATAAATCTATCACCTTTTGAATATATGTTGTAGAAGGGTATTATTATTCTGATCTATGCACTCCTTTCAACCACTTCTTTTTCAACTTACATGAAAGAACTAAAAGAGTGAAGGTATTATTTTTGATGGGGTTATCACAGTAGAATGCCGTAGCAGTATAACATCCCTCCTCTTCTAGCAGCAGATTTAAGACAATTCGACCCGTCGAGTTTTCATACGCTATGTGCAGTCGAGGACTGAACTGCTTCGTGGAACCGACCTGAAAGAAAGGTAATTGCGTGTATTTGTACGCGTTTATTTAAACTAAACATAACAAATGTAAATGAACATACCTTGCACTGCTGACTTTTTCCTTGTTGCTATTACCTAACTTTCCTGGGCTATGTCATTGACTTCTACGTAGATATTGGTAAAGTTGTTCTGAGGGGCGGTTAGAAATACAAAAGAGTTTATGTCCTGGTATCTTCTTCACGTTTCATAGGACATTATCATATGCTATTTCTATTGTCAGTGGAATTGAACTGGTAAGTCTTGCTTGTATTTTAAATACTTTACAGCTAAGTTATGAAAACATAAGATAATACAAAGGTCAGAAATCCAAGTGGAAACCCGAACGACAAACACCAAAACCCTGATCAATTACCGTTGTCGTGTTTGAAAACCGCCACCATTACTTTGAAATCCTTACCAACAACGTAAGAGGTTAAAATCTGTATCAAACTATCAAACCCCTATTTTTAAAGACCACATGCGTAGTACAAGGTAGTGTTTTCAGTTATCTCTCCATCTGTTCACAGGGGGGGGGTGGTCCCTATCAATTCTGGCAGGAAGGTATCAGGTGGGAAGGAGGTCCGTTTAAAAGGAACACCCAGGAAGGAGCCCCCCACCCCAACTCTTCACCCCCACTTTACCCTTTTCACCCCCATCTCCACCCCGACCACGGGCAGGAGGAATGGCAGAGGAGGTCGTGGTCGGTAATGCCTCGAAATGTTAAAGGGATGCTGTCTTATTTTAAGGAAAATCAGCAAAACTATCACAAAAACCATCGCCAAATGACGACAACATCTACAAAGTCAACAGCTTCACCTGTAATTTACCCTCATACGTATGAGTCTAGTGCATTAAAGGTTTATAGAAGTCTCATTAAATATCGTAGTCATTTTGTATTAGATGAAAGACAAATAATGTAGCCTTGGACACTTCTAAATCATCATTTTTTAACATAACATTAAAAGATACCAGCTTAAAGTCCAGCTTTAAGTCAAAAATGAATTGATTCCTTTGTTCAGTAAAGCTATTTATTCTGTTATTCCATTCAAACAGTTTGTGATTTCAAGGTCGCTTCTCAATCCACAAAAATGCTTTAAATTCTCCAATCATCTTTCTGTCATCAGAGGCCAACCATGTCTCCGTTTAGTTCCTGACATTCGACATAATGTACTTTCATACAGACAGGAAGTTAGTGACACACCTGTTTGAGGATGAGCTTGTAGTTGTGTTTGCTGTCTGATTCCGGAGTGTAGGCGCACATATTGCCGTACTCGTCACGCGGTTCTAGCACCAGTGATTGGATAAGACCTCGTGTGGCTACTACTACTGTACTCTGACTCACGAAACCCGTCTTACTAGGGTCAAGCGGACCTGGAAGAATCAACGTAGAAATTCAACAACAGGAAAAAACTGCGTCATGCCTATTCGAAAGAATAGTAGAACCTCGATTGTAAGCGTTAAGCACAAAAGTATCATTTATGTATCATTTTATACTGCTGCTGTCGTCAAATTCTTGCATATTAACTTGCAAACAAGGTGCACTATAGCTCTAACAGCTCTTTCGATAAAAGGCATTTCTGGTTCATTCCAATTTTTCCTATTTGGATCCTATTAGGTCGGGCCTTTAGTTACTCTCATTCAAAAAGATTTGCCTAATTTGCTAAATTTGGCAGAAATGCCAAATCTGAAAAACTGGATTACATTCAGAATAATTTCATAGCTTTACATATATCTTGAATGACAGACAGTGACGTCAATAGTTTCACATATTACAAGAACAGGTGAATACGTCGATACCATCACCCAGGGCTTCTTGGGACAAAAATACACAAATGGATCATGGAAAAAGACGTACCTGCTTTGAATTTTTTAAAGAAGGGACTTTTTCGAATGTGTCTAGCACCAATCATGATTGAGATTCTGTATTCCCCCGAGCGGTGGACGGTGAAGGCAACACGAGCCTTGTTGGCCTCGTTCTCAGCTTTACCGCCGTACTGGATGTTCGGAGGTATTTTGGAGTTACCGTGAGTGATCTCCACCAAGACGCAGTCTCTGTTGGAAATAGGATATGGACGACCATTTCTCTGGAAAAACTGTGAAACAGAAAAATCCAAAAATTAACCTGGTGCTCTTTTGTAAACAAAAACCCTCCTGGTACATTAAAGCGGCCACTTGTCACGAAAGGTTCTGGACGCATCTTTCTTCGACAAAATTGAAAGGGAAAATATTAGCGTCTCTAAACTCTAATCCAGCCGCAGTGTGCCACGACTGCATTAAACCGCTGCCACCTTCGACCAGGCAAAGTTAATAATTTCTTGTGCAGCTGATACTTTCTGGAAACATTATTACGTAATGCTGTGCGGTTTTTTTTCAAAATTTCTACATCTTGCAATCAAAGTGAAAACATATATTTGCTACAGTGGGCGTGGTTTTTGGAGCTTCCATCAATAACATTTAATTGAGAATCATATTCAACATACGGCGGCAGTCACACCCCAGGCACAAACTAATCCTCTATTTTAA
This sequence comes from Haplosyllis leylae, assembly GCA_038406175.1. Classification (NCBI taxonomy): domain Eukaryota; kingdom Metazoa; phylum Annelida; class Polychaeta; order Phyllodocida; family Syllidae; genus Haplosyllis; species Haplosyllis leylae. The sequence continues at coordinate 6,994 of JBCAUG010736897.1, forward strand.
GATGTCACATTAAATATTTACAGTCCAAATACAATAACTAATCTTCGAGAAAATCCGAAATGTCTTTACCACGAACTGCGGGGGAACCCGGGGGTGGGGTACCTGAGGGTACACCCCCCCCCCCCCGCTGGGATGGGGTACCCCCCTCCGGCTGGGATGGGGTAACCCCCCACCCCACCCCGGGATAGGACAGCACGCGGCGGGCGGTATGCCTCTTGCGTTCACGTAGGAGGACTTTCTTGTTAGAAGAGGTATTTTAAAAATGTATCTTACGTACCTGTATACTGAACGTGAATGTTCTTCCAACTGTTTCTGGTTCCTGCCAGTCAAAAGTTACCTGCAACAAATCAAATATTTCCACCTGTTTTAAATGTTTCACCAATAAACTTTTTGGAAATATTTGTACTTATGTCAGTGGCTAATGTTCGTAACAGCCATTGACTAATAAAGCAGCATCGTGCTTCGACACAATAAATGCTGCTGAATTTTTCTTTCCTGAGATTTTCTTTTGATATCAAATTTACTTCTTTAAATTGCAACATTGAGATTTTCAATTAATGTAACCGTGACTCGGTTAGATTGCTCATTATATAAGTAATGAATCTCCCAATGAAACATTCACTTTTTCCCTTTTCCTTTGATTTAGGATTCCTTTACCTACCGTTCCCACCACCCCCTTCGCTACAACATACATCTAATCCACGCGCCATCAGTAACATTTTAAACCAGAGACACCAAAGCCAGATTCTAATAAGAACATTGGCGATTAAATGCTGTTTCAGCAAATCAATTGCGTCACAAATCCTTTATTTAGCAGTTCCCATGACAACAGGAAATATTCAAAAAAAAATTCCATTCGAGATGCGTATCGAATATCAAACGTCTTGTTGCGCAGCGTGGATGCTGTCAATATTCTTACGGACTGATTTTATTTTTAGGAATCAGAACCAAATATAGTTGGCCTTTGGTTTATTACATACTGCCATACTGTGTACACTACGCATTACTTTGATGACTGTTTAAGAGATTAACATTTGGGAGTCAGGTAAGACGTCCGTATTAAGGAAATTTAATGTCATTCTCATGTTGATTTGATTCGTGACTTCAGTTTACCCGTGAATATTAGTCGCCCGAAAGCAAAAAGTAAAACTGTTCAAGACATTTTCGTACCGATTCGTACTTGATTTTTAATTGCTGATTTATTCGTTCGACAATCTATCTACTTTCAAGCGGTTTTTTTTCTCTAGGTTACTGTGTACTTTACGATCAAACGAAGCTGATTACTCTCACATGAAGATCAGGTAGAAAATCCACCATAAATTCGAGTGTAATTTTCATGGATCAGACAGTATGCTTTTGCGTTCAATGTTCCTAACGTACCTGACAGTATTGAGCAGCCAGATAGTTGCCCGTGACGTACTCGAGAATGGAGTGTTTGTACGTCTGAGTTCCTGCGTGTGCCTGAAATCTCTGTCTCCATGCCGACACCTTGGACACCATGGTAATGGCTATCCCTGCGCACACTGCGATCAACACAATACTACCTGTAAAGTAAAAAGAAAGTCAACAGGTTAGTTTTACTTTGCAGTCAAGGTATATGCTGGCTTTTACACAGTTAAAGTTTGTGGTAGATATCTATAAATCCGCCTCTCTGTGAGTGGCAGATTATATTTTGGTAAGATGCAAAAAAAAGAAAAACCTTCCGGCACAAAGCAAAAGTTGGAAAGTCCAACCACCACCCCCACCCCTCTCGAAAAAAAATGTTTGAATTTGGGATTCAGGCACTTTTGGGCTCAGAAACACAAGTTGGAAAGCCCCTACTCCTCTTCCAACCCCCCCTCCCACCCACTGATCTATTGCAGCTAGTGCGCAGACTATTCTGTACAGCGGTAGGTTACCATCTCGTTTTCACTGTTGTTTCAGCAAACTTTCCGCGCTAATTGAAACAAAATACATGGTAGCTGAAAGGCTATGCGAAACTAATATTATTGGTTTGCCTTCGTTCCCCGTAAGTGCTAATTTATAAAGTTTTCCTTGCTCTAACAAACAATGTGACACCTTGGGCCCTGGATAGCCACAATAGTTTGTCCCTGGAGACTAACCCTGACGACATCACCTCGTCCAAAGTTACTTACTATATGACTTATATCAGCCTGAAATAACAACAGGTAAACAAATACATTGTGAAAAACAATGAGTGTTCTTCCAACTGTGGCGTTGTTGTCATGATTTTAAAAATAGCATTCCGCGTTAACACTTTGCGAAACTGGATTGGTATCAAATGATGTTTTCAAGATTTAATCTATTTCCAGCTCTGTTTTTTTTTAATCTAACACGTTTCCTTTAAATATGTTCAAATTGCAATTTAAAAGGAAGCACTTCGCTGTGGCAAAAAAGCACAACATTTCCCAGCTGAGAAATGTAATCCACTTGGGTAAAACTAAAGTTTCAAGCACTTAATAACATATATTACTTATGTTCAGCAGGGATGGATATTAAATGTATTGACATCTGTTTACCCATCTATCTGAAAAAGGAAATATCCTTTTTATTCCTGTAAGGGACCGTTCGGACTTGGCAACAACTCTCATGTCATCAGAAATGGGTTGCATTGCAATGATAATGCGTCATTTTGCCTTTGTCGTCAATTGTGAACACTTACATTAGTTTCCGTGCAACCCTTTTTGGACGACCCAAAATGTTCACGTTGTTGTCGTCAAGTGCGAACGATCCCATGATTTTTTGTCCTGATACAGTTTTTCCATTCAATTTTCCATTCCCAGTTAACCAACCTTTTTCCCCAAACTCTGACAACACAAAAATTTCCATCCAAACTAAATTACGCGACTCACTGTACAAACCTGATTCATTTCAAAGCGCGATTCTCCCACAAATGGCAAAAATACGCCACATCAAGGTATGTTCATTATTATATCATTCTAGACGAGTGAATATGATATGAACCATACAAGAAGAATGTGTGTGCAGACGGAGACTGTGAGGCAGGTACGTGGTGAGCGGATAGACAGACCCTGGGTATATTGATTAAGCCACTCCCAGGTAGGAGGATCAGTAGCACCCATACACACCAAGTGCATACGAAGAGATACGTACTTAAACCGCACTCAGTCAAATAAATGTACGTCTGCTTCGGTGTAACAAATAAAAACTCCAACCGTACATTTACAGATTTTTTTAGAAAAAAATACTGAAAGTGAAAACAATTTCTATGCTATTGTTAATTCCATCCAATAAAATTGCTAGATCCATCCTTTCACAGAATATTGGACTTCTGTCCTTCAATACAATTGCATGTCTCGGCATTCACTATAATTTCTATCTCACAACAGGTGTAAGAAAGGAACTCGTTAATTGGAGAAGCGATGGTGTTAAGATAAACAATTATTAATGCTTGTCCTTCTTTGCGAACGAGTCAATTTATTCCAAATGAGGTTGAGAATGTAGTATTCAGCTCGACAGTGGACGGCAGCACAGTATATTTGTTATTAAAATTAGCCCGAACACTTCCTGTCTTTTAAATGTACCATCAAAAAAGCCAATGTAAACGTTACAATTCTTACTTCGAGAAAACTGATGATTGTATTATGAAGTTTACGTTTTCGGACTAAACACACATTCGAGTTTTTTTTTTAAAATACATTTTAGGCCAATTGGCCAATGATTTAGTAGTTACCTCACTAACCCACTGGTTGTAACAAACAAATTGCCCTGACTATCAATTCGGACACAGCCATAAATTGTATTGCAGTAAGTCTGAAAATCTTAAAACAATTTGGATGACATTGATAGACACCTGTCCATAAATGGGTAACCTTACTATCAAACTGTAAAATATAAGAGTGACATTACCATAGCTGCAGAAATACCTATCAAACAGATTGGTCCAATTGGTCTCAAATTTATTTTGAAAAAAAAACCCCGATTGTTAGAGTTGCATAACAATAAAATTGTTGGTTGGTCTATCTGCGTGCTGAGTGTTCCAGACGGCACTGTTACTTCCAACAAGTCAGATTACAAAGGCAAATATACATAGACTTCCAGCCGTGCGACACAATGCCCAAAGTAGGTAAAAGCTTCGTTCAACCAGGAGCAAACACAGGCGAAACAACCATATGATTTACTAGATCACAACTGTTTCCATGCAACAGTGTGGGAAAAACAACTTTCAATCATAACAGGAGGAATCCACATGCGAGGAATGTCTCGGGGTTTCCTCCCGTAATTCACGATGAGTCTTAAAGCTACAAACGAGATTATGGAGAAGGTTTGTCCTCTTCTGCTTTTTGAGATGTTTTCTTTCACATGTATCTCCTTGAAAAAGATCATTCCTCATGTTGGGAAAAAATTAATTTTTTGAAAAGAGGAAAATTTCATCTTTCCTCAACAGAAAAAGACCTGGCCTGGGGATACCGACACTACTGAAGACATGCTTTTGAATTTCATTACAACATAAAGCTTCTCTTCAATTTGCACGACTTCCACACGGTTACGGATAATCTTGATAAGGATCTTAACGTCAAATTCTTTATCCCCAGCCTACTTCTTATTCCTATCATGTGAACATGCCATTTAAATTTCAGTCTCTCTTGATCTGAAGCTGTCTTATGCTACGGAGTTGGGACAGACGAAAAGAAAATAATCTCTGTTCACAGTGGCATA
>JBCAUG010736908.1:0-11673 GCA_038406175.1 Haplosyllis leylae
TCACCAGGCTGATAAAATTTAATCATATTTTCATATAAATTTGTCATTTCCCACAAGGAAATGAGGGACATGCGTGGCTTGTTAGGTTTTGAAACTTTAACATCTAAATGAAAATATTAAATTTTACCCGATTAGTCGAAGACAAGGATATAGAAAAGGAAAAGAAAAATACTATAATTTTATTCAGTTTAATGGTTGAAGTATGGGGGAATACAATCATCACTTGTTAAAATATAGCTGAATATTTACCCGGTCCGTGACCATTATTGGTCCCATCAACTGAGTTGGAAACGACTGCATTGAATGACTCATTCGCTTCTTCTGTAGATGCTCTAGTTTCCCGAGGAGTAGAAGACATTTGCAGACCAGTAACAAATTCTGGTGACAAAACATGTTTATGATCAGTAGAAGTGTTCTGTGTTTCCGCCGATGTAGTTAAATTTTGCTGTTGAGCGTTGCCATGATAACTTGAAGACACTGAGTTGTCTATGGAGAAGTATGGACTTCAATGTTCTGTAAACCCGTGCACCAGTACATGATAATGTGGTGTGTTGAAACGATGGCGAGGACCAACAAGGAACTGAGACGTAAAGTCTGGTAATGCCCCAAACATCTGTCTGTTAAGTGCGTTACCCATCATTGATGCTTGATGAAAGGATTGCTGTGACCAAGCCAAGTTATATGGATTTAAAGGATCCAATTCTCTCTTAGAAGGTGTTAACAACTGTCCAGACTTTCCAGACTTCGATCTCTTCTTATGTGGTTTATCATTATCCGAATTACCAGATGTATCTGAAGACTCTTCATCGCCAGACCCAATGCTTTGTAGGCACTCAGTTCTTAACAGAACAAGTTCATCATCCGTGACACTCCCCGCATCTTCAGCCAAGTGGGTACTGATATCAACAAATTTCTGTGGAAATTTAATGTTCTTACATCTACATTTGTCACCAGCTTTTTCAGCTTCCTTATTCTGTACTCACGTAAATGCTCTTGTGATTTTTTTTCACTTGAAGATGACTGCAAAGATAACAATGAGCCGCTCTCATTCCCATTGTCATCAGAAGACTGTACACGAGAAGAATCAACAAACTTCTGTGATGACTCTGGAAAAAATTAATGAATTAAACACTGTTTTATGGGATATGTTACGAATTTGAGTATGCGGCGTGTTTTAACATCATAAATACTCTTACTGATTGCAATTAAATAGTAATCAATATTAATAACAATTTCTACCATTATTTGAATCAGATAGTTGAGAGACAACTGGGGCATCTTCAGCCGTAGATGACTGCACTGTATTCTCCATGATTTCATCCCCACTCAAATCTATTAACAAGAGTAGGATTTAGAAAGATGTTATACAAATTAACATATACAAATTGTAATATTATAATAATTCATGAGGTTGAGGTTTTAGAAGAAACAGTTAAACGATGACAACAAAATAATATACAGGTACATATTTCTATGATCACCTGGAGTGGCTTCCTTTTCGTACTTGCTCACTTTGATCTCAGAGATGGAAGGATCATTATCATTTTTATCACCGGGTTGATCGCCCAAGGACAATTCAGTTGCTGTAAATTTATTCAAATGTTATGGATATTAATATTTATTCTTAATAAGCATGATGTACTGAATAGACAGATTAATATTTTTCGTAAAAAAATTTTGATATCTTTGTTAACACGAAGTGGCTTCATTCTTGGTGGTGGTTAAGTCAGCGTGTTACAAATATTTAAATGTACACAGTTACATGAGCACCAAATTACAGTTTAAATGAACCTACACACATATCTCTTCAGAATGGTATACATTTTAAGTGAAACCTGCATCGATAACTACTGATAAAATTGAAGTTTTAACAAAAAATTCACACTTACGTTGTTGTTCCGCCATTGCCGCCGGGCCAACAAAAAATCACGTGGGTTGACCGGATTCTCTTATCTCGGCGGTTACTGAAAGGAATGCGGCGCGCTTTAACCTCCTGATTACTGCCTCCGTCACCACTGAGATCAAGTCAAGACAACATTGAAATTTAACCATCGTCCCAAAAAGGGGCAATCATCAAGAACAACATACGCAAACTTTCACGTTCGAAGAAATGTCTTGTTTTCGATTTTTTTTCACTGTTTTCAGATAAAATCTATTTTTCTGTGTGTATATTTAGGCTCCCCTCGTTCACTCCGTGTTTCACCTCACTCGTTCGCTGTCGGGATGGGACGACCTGGAGTCGGAGAAAGGTGACCCGGGAGACAAGCGTCAGTCCCGGCGGAATCTTGGGTGGTTGGGCGGTGTGTTCGCATGCGTCGCCCTCGGACAACTATCGTCAGTTGTCTTTCTCCGTGTTGGTGAGTACACGTAATCTTTTTCTTTTGGACAACAGAATATACAGCAGCGATAACGGTGTAGGGGTCCCACAGACACAAATATCGGCACCCCGTCATGTCCTGGCGGATCGGAAGGAGGGCACCAGGGACGCGCCGCCTCTGGGCCAAAGTTTCTTCATTTTCATGCAGTTTTTGGGCAAAATTGGCCAAATAATAGGTTGGCGCCCCCCCAGGGGTTGGCGCCCCATCCTCTGGGAAATCCTGGATCCGCCACTGTCAATATTGTTTAGTGCATATTAAAACCAGTCACAAAATAACTGTCTTCGCCCACCTGAATCCTTTTCATGGATACTTCATCAGAAGCAATTATTTTTGTGTCGCGACAAAATATGACTGATGATTTCAATTTTTATAACGAGTTGCCTTAAAACAAAATGCTGATGTAAACGCCAAGGAAAATATCCTTGAAAATATTGTTATCAAAAAGACTGATACTGGCACCTTTTCTGTCAACTGATGATATATTTTATTTTCAATTTTTACAATCAATCTTAATTAAATGAGAAACAAACCTCAATATTAAGGCAATTTATATATTTACGCCATTTATATTGCTGTTATAAAAATGTATAATTTCTTATTTAAATACTGAAATAATTTACACTTACTATTTAGTTAATATTTGCAAATAATGTCCATTCCTTTTCTTCGTGGAGCCTTTGTTTATTTGAATGGTACATGCGGATTGTGGTGAACAATATAGTACGATGGCTGTCGATGTCGCAGAGCCCTCACAAACTCTACAAAATAAAATTTCCAAAATATGCACTTTGTAGTTCAGAGAAATTCCTGCATGGTGACAATGCCTTTTACTGTCTGTACTTATCTGGCAATGTCTGTGTTTAAAATAAGACTGGTCTGCAGAACAGACTGCAAGACCCCACTACGATCTAACTAATTGCTAGATATGCGAGACAAATTTAGAAGTGATAACAATAGTGTTCAGAAAATAAGATTCAGCCTGCCTGTTCCAAAAATATTATGAAAGCTGTTTTACCATTAGCATGTGCAAAAGGCAAAATTTTCAGTCAGATCCGTATGTTTGTTCAGGCTAAGGCTACAGAGTAAGGTAAAATTGGAAGAGGTCATATTTGCCGTCACATATGTTCAAACTTTTTTCAAACTTTTTCGTAACAGCCCAGGTTCATCTTGGTTACGTCAAGGTCAAATTTGCAAAAAGAAAAAAAAAATGTACTCCATGGACGTTTGCTCAAAAGGTCACGGTGATTCAATCCATTTCAAAGGCAACTGCTCTGACTACTTTTGTAATCCACATGCAAAGGGCATGTGTGCGCATTTGATGACCATGTCATAGCAAAACTTCTCAACATCACTTCGCTTTTCCTCCATGTAAACGAATCTGAAGAAGCTTCTCTACCTGTGAGCGTGATTGTCCCGTCCTGGTTTTTGTCGGCAGCTACGATATCCCTCTCCACCAGAGGCATGTTCACGTACCCGGCCAGATTGGTTCGCAACAAAGAAGACAGCTCTCCTGTTCTCACCCGACCGTCAGAATCTATGTCCGCCATGTCGAAGACTCGTTCTATTGCTGAAACCAAAAAAAATTAGACAGTGAAAGTTTCACCAGATGTCTCGTTGGGCGTCCGATAGATGATGCCAGATAGCGCCGAATGGTACTGGATAGGCCTTGGTTATGTAGAGGAGACTGAGATAATTCCAACGGTGCAAGTGGGTTGAAAATCGGACAATTATAACATGCAACAACATGTGGGTGTTTGCGTCTGTACCAGCCCTTGTGCCCTAGCCCCAAGATTGTGACTCATCAGAGTCACCTTAGTGGTTGGGTTTGGTTTTTTTATTGCAAAATGTTGGCCCAATGGTGGGGACCCATGCATGCCATTTGCTGTTCTACGAATGTAGATGGGGTTGTGGTTCTACTTAGAGGTGGTGGGGACACTTCAATACTATATGTTGTAATTGAACTTGTTTGAACTTCTTGCACTGAGAAGTGGTACAGAGATGAAAGGGTGCTCAGGTGAAAGGGCATGAGGGCACACAGGAGAAAGGGTGTGAGGGTGCTCTGGTGAAAGGGTGCACAGGTGAAGATGCAAAGGTGAAAGGGCACATGAGTGCAGAGGTGAAAGGGTATGAGGGTGCACAGGTGAAAGGAAGGGCATGATGGCACACAAGGGAAAGAACACTGGGGTGAACAGTGCAAGGGCACACAGGTGAAAGTGTGCTCAGGTGCAATGGCATGTGGGTATACAGGTGAAAGGGCATGAAGGCACAAGGACTAAAGGTATGAGGGCAAACAAATGAAAGGACACAAGGGTACACAGGTGAAAGGGTACAAGGGCACATAGGTGAAAGGTGCTTAAGTGAAAGGCATGAGGGCTTGTGCACTTCCCTTTTGTGTTAGACAAGAGGATCAATGTGCCTTACCCACTGGCTGTCGGTAAACAAAGGCTCGCACGGCTTGACCTTGGCTGATACTTGGTATTATTACTTCTCTTCTTACAATGCGGCTTTTGGCTCTTTTGGATTTCTGGGGTCTTTTAGTGAGTCCTCTGGTAGGTCTTCTGGTGGGTCTGTATCGGCTTGATCCTCTGATAAGTCCGTATCGTTTTGGTCCTCTGGTGGGTCTGTATCGGCTCGGTCCTCTGGTAGGTCTGTATCGGCTTGATCCTCTCATAAGTCCAGATCGCCTTGGTCCAGTGGTGGGTCTGTATCGGCTTGATCCTCTGATAAGTCCGTATCGTTTTGGTCCTCTGGTAGGTCTGTATCGGTTCGGTCCTCTGGTGGGCCTGTATCGGCTTGGTCCTCTGGTGGGTCTGTATCGGCTTGATCTGTATCGGCTTGGTCCTCTGGTGGGTCTGTATCGGCTTGATCTGTATCGGCTTGGTCCTCTTGTGGGTCTGTATCGGCTTGGTCCTCTGGTGGGTCTGTATCGGCTTGGTCCTCTGGTGGGTCTGTATCGGCTTGATGCTCTCATAAGTCCTCTCATAAGTCCAGGTGGGGGTTTTGGTCCTGTGGTAGGTCTGAGTCGGTTTGGTCCTCTGATCAGTCTAAATCCTCTTGGTGCTGTGGTAGGTCTATATCCTCTTGCCACTCTGGCAGGTCTATCTCCGCTTGGTCCTGTGGTAGGTCTTCCAGTGGGTTTGTGTCGGCTTGGTCCTGTGGTAGGTTTCCCAGTAGGTTTGGTTCGTTTTGGCTTTTTGGCAGGTTTGATTCGTTTTGGCTTTTTGGCAGGTTTGATTCGCTTTGGCTTTTTGGTAGGTTTGATTCGTTTTGGCTTTTTGGTAGGTTTGATTCGTTTTGGTTTTTTGGTAGGTTTGATTCGTTTTGGCTTTTTGGTAGGTTTGATTCGTTTTGGTCCTCTGGTAGGTCTTCCACTAAGTATGACGGTTGGTCTTCTATGCGGTGTGTGAGTTGGTCTTCTAGTAGGTATGGAGGTTGGTCTTCTATGGGGTGTGTGAGTTGGTCTTCTAGTAGGTATGGAGGTTGGTCTTCTATGGGGTGTGTGAGTTGTTGGTCTTCTAGTAGGTCTAACGGTTGGTCTTCCAGTGGGTCTGGATCGACTTGGTCTGCTCGTAGGTTCTTCATCGTCTTCTTCATCATCTTCTTCATTGTCTTCTTCATCGACTCTACTAAATCGACTTCGCTCGTCTTCATCGTCTTCTTCATTGTCTTCTTCATCGGCTCTACTAAATCGACTTCGCTCGTCTTCATCGTCTTCTTCATCGGCTCTACTAAATCGACTTCGCTCGTCTTCATCATCTTCTTCATTGTCTTCTTCATCGGCTCTACTAAATCGACTTCGCTTACTCCATGCCCGCTTCACCCTGCGTAAAACAGGCCCTGTTTCCATTGGCCCACGGTAAGCTGGATTCGTGGGAGCAATTACTGCTTTGTAACTATTGTTGCCAGGTAAAGATGGTAAGGTCGGATTTGGGATTGATATTTTTTCACTTGTATTTGATAATTTTGCTGGCTTCTCACTTTCAACATATAATTCATTTAGATCTACTGCACTCTTGAATGGATAGCCTTGCGCCCATCCCTGAAAACACAAAAACGTCGATCTTGAAAGATCTTTACACAGATAAATCAAGGTTCACGAATCTTTTGACTTTCAGAAATTTTGCATTCAAAAACATTTCACATCTTAAATGAGAAACAATCCTCAATATTCTGGCAATTTATATACCAATTAGATCTAGATCTAATGGATTCCCATTTCCTTGAAATTGGAGCCGTGATCTAGATCTATTTTTCTAAAAACATAAAAAATGTATCTCACTTACCACGACAGAAATTATTAGAATTATAAATTCAAAATTCATTTCAAACGTTATAAATTCAGAATAACTTTTTAGACAAAAAAAAGGAAAAAAAATTGAACGAACGTCATTTATGACGTATTCCAATCTTTAATGCGTCATGACAATTGACGTAGTTACGATATTTGCAGGGTGAGGGTGAGGCACGCCTGAAAAACGCTCGAACTTTTCTTTTTTTTTTGATGCAAAGTGAACAAAACGTTGTCACCCATTCCCCGGCCCTCCCAAATCATGTTTCTGGGCCTCCCTTTATCCTGTTTCTGGATTCGTTTTTCAAATGTGTTGCGTACACTTTTTCCCCAGATGTCCCTCTCCAACAAAATTTTCATGCATTTTTGGGGAAAAAATTGGACAAGTAATGGGCTGGTGCCCCCTTTGGTCTTGACGTGCCCCGTGTGGGAAATCCTGGATCCGCCACTGATATTAGTATAAAAAAGCCCAGAAAGAAGTAATAGTAATTCTAAATTCTAAATTCTAAATCCTTATTTTGTTTCTTAAATATTCATACAAAGAAATCATCCATTGACCTCAGTAACTACTTGTTTCATGTTCAAAGAAAATACTGATAAAATGTTAACCAATTTGATCAAGTGAAAGTATTTCGGAACCGGTGGAGACGCCACGCCTCCCCTACAGACCAACATTTTTTCAGCTTAATGGGATTCTGGGAAAAGTTGGGCAAACATAGGATTGGTAGAATTTTCGGAAGGAGGGACCCCAGCTCCTCAGAGGTGTGTCAATCGTATATTTATCAAATTCTGAAAGATGCTGTGGAATTTATTTCCACCGGGGGTAACACACAAAATGTAAAAAATATTGTGAAGTGAAGGCGGGAATTGTAATATCCGTAATTTGTAACCGTACTTCATTCAATTTGAGAGAATCCCTTATCATGACGTCATAGTGTCACATGACGGGAAACCCCAACTAAGAAAAACAAGTAGGGAGCAGCTGGAGATGCATTTATATATTTGACTGGATAGAGATCTACGAGACAAACAATTATGACAGAAAGAGCAACAATGTATGGTGCAATCAGCCAGAATTCACCGACCAGAAGAAGTCCTTCATTAAATAATGCAGACAGCATTGGCAGTTTCCATGATACCACAGAGAGCTCAGCATTGTTGGGACATTACGATACAGATTCAATGAGGCCACTACATAGTCAAAGTGACACAGGATCTGCCATGATGCATCTGCATAGAACAATAAGTGAAGATCATCTTTGGATTCCCGGTTCCCCTGGACCCTCCGGAGGGGATTCATCCAGAAGAAATCTGGGGTCCGTTACTGGAGTATTTGTACCAGTTTCATTGTCTATGTTCAGCACTGTCCTGTTTCTTCGACTTGGTAGGTTTTTATTGAATGCAATGTATGTTCATTTAAATGCACACATTTTAATTAATGTTGAAAGTTAATATGTAATTCTGTAAGCCACCTGAGACCGATGGAATTTACGATAATCTCTGACATTACCTCGCTGCAGTCCTTTTTCCATCACAATCAACAGCTGATTGAAGCTGGGAGGGAGGGGCTTGGGCTGGTTTCAGAGAAAAGTCTTTTGTTCCTTGACAAAAAAAAGAAGAAATTGATGACATGCCCGAGATCAATTTGAACTTAGAACAAAGACGGTCAAATGTTACAGTTGAGAGATTATTTTTTGCAGTTGGTAGGGATTTCTTTAGTCCAATGTCCTGCACTGAGGCCACTTTGTGCTCTGACATTTCGCTTGATTAAATCAGCCTTTGTATCAGTACTTTGTATCATTGCAATAGGTCTATAATCTCTTTAGCTGGATTGCTTCATGTGGTTGAAATGGAAACAATGTATAATATGTTTAGTGCTACTTCCTCAAAGCTCTTGATACTTTATTCGTTTGTTTAGGTCAATACACTTAACCTCCACTTGGAAGAAAACGCCCTTCGATTATTACCGCCCGCGTACGTAGTACGAAGGGAAGGTAATAGCAAAGAGCTTTGGTAATAGTTTCAGTTTTTTTCTGTCCGGGGGGGGGGGGTACCCGAGGGGGTACCTACCCCGGGATAGGACAGCACACGGCAGGCGGTATGCCTCTTTGCGTTCACACAGGAGGACTTTCTTGTTTTGTCGTTAGAATAATCGTTGTAATTTGGCGACGTCCACAGTAATATTCCATGTATTACAGTGGAATCTGGTTTGGAAGTGGCTCAGACCCTTTAATTTGATTATTGTGTGGAATAAGTGTCGTTAGAGGAGTAAAATAAATATGAAGTAGTTGATTTTTCCAAACGTTTGCTGTTCCAATTGATGCCGTAAAAATCATATTATATAATGTGCTGTCCAGTGTAGGTGAAATACTGTAATTCTACTAAGTGAAAACATGAGGAAAGTATTTATTAGCAATGTAGCCATGTCATTTGTACACGTAGGTGGCGTTCACGCATTTGTATTCCAGTACTGTTGATTTTCTACATATTGCTTACATTTATTTCAAACAATATCAACAAGTAAAGTGAATATTCAGTGAAAGACGTGCTAAAAAAGAAAGGGAAATTTTAGTAATCGGACATTAGCTTGAAAAGTGCCAGTTGACAATGACATTGCTGATTGAATCTTGTTCACATCAGTTTCTTCGTTCTTATGGTTATTTGTACCAAATTATGAAAGTCATTCAACATTTTTATCATATCACATGAAATTATAATACTTGTTTATTAATATCGCTTGCATCCTGAAATATCTGTCACTTTTATGCACATGACAATCATTTTGTTTTGGCCACAATATAATTATGACGTGTAACTGAATTCCTAATTCTTTGTACAAGGATCTACAGAGAACGAACACCAAGCCTATTGCGATCAGATACATATCAGTGGCGGATCCAGGGATTCCCAGAGGGGCAGCGCCAACCCCTAAGGAGGGGGCGCCAATCTACTATTTGACCATTTTGTCCAGAAAACTGCATGAAAATGAATAAATTTTGGTCCGGGAGGGGGATGGGTGTCCTTGGCCCCCCCCCTAGATCCGCCACTTCATACATCCACTGGCAAAATTTGTACATTTATTTTACATTTGAGACTATGTTTTTTATACTTTCAGGGTTCATTGTGGGACAGGCAGGACTGATACAATCACTCGTTCAGTTTACACTCGCTTACTTCATCCTCTACCTGACTATACTCTCTATCTGTGCTATCTCTACAAACGGGGCCGTGGAAGGAGGTGGTGCTTACTGTATCCTTTGTACAACCGTTAATGGCACTGTTTGAAACTTTACGGTCAATGACAGGTCGAGAACATCTTTTCCAAATTATTTTGAGGAACATTATGTTGAAAACGAACAATGTCACATGGTGTGTTCACACTGGCCACATGCAATGGATTTCAGGTATGGGCCTTACACCCATGCAGCACCCAGACCGAGACATCCATTGTAGTCTGCGTGTCTCAGTCTCGGCCAGTGTGAACACTCCACATAACTGATATGTCATGAGCATTTACTATGTTGGCCGTAAACCGATGTACACTTGCGTTAGTTACATTATGGTGACGAACCTTAACACAAACGTTCAGTTATGATAAGCCGAGCTTTGGGTCCTGAGTTTGGCGGAAGTATAGGGTTCTTGTTCTTCCTGGCGAACATTATATCATGCGCACTGTACATATCCGGTTGTGTGGAGGGAATTACGGACAATTTCGGTCCAGGAGGTGAGTGCTTTTTTCATTTCATTACTAAGATACGTTCGTATGGAAGCTCGCACAATTCATCATGGGATAGGATCCTGACCGCCCTCCTTCCTCCAAACCCAATGCATCATGAGAGTGGGACTTTGAGCTCCAGCGGTTGTCTTCAACTGAAACGCTTTCTAGTCCAAGAACATTTTGATGTTCACTTTTGAAAAACAAAAAAATACACTGTTTCCGGTTTACAACGAGTGAAAAGATGCAAAAGAAACTGTTCCTTGTAATCAGCTGCTCGTTGTAGCCGGACTTTTTAAGATTGCTCTCACCAATTTTGATGCAAAGAAATCTGCCCCTTACAGCCGAATGCTCGTTGTAAGTGGGACTCTATTATATGCCCTTTCGAGTACAGTTCGCTTAGCAGAAATAAACCCCAAATAAAATTAAAATGAAGACAATCTCGTCTTTCATTACAGGTTTAATAGCGGAAGGTGCCATACCCGGTGGAACCCGATGGTGGACCTACCTCTACGCTACATTGGTTCTTGCTCTGTGTCTCATTATTTGTCTTATTGGTGGTGCCATGTTCGCTCGAACCTCAATCTTCATTCTTTGCGTAAGTACATATGATGAAAAAACTATGAGCAGTGGTGGATCAAGGATTTCCCAAAGTGGGACGCGAACCCGTGAGAGGGTAGTGCCAACCTATTATTTGGCCAATTTTCCCCGAAAACTGCATGAAAATGAAGAAATTTTGGCCCAAGGGCCGCCAATGATCAGGCTGCGAGGTGGGTTTCAAATGTCAACTACTGCACATGCAGTAACGTTTTTGATTTTGGGGGAAGAATCACCTGGAATGAAATCTGGGCATTTCCTTCTGAGGACGGGCTTTTATTCCGCATATTTTCCATACTAGAAAGAGAAAAATGCCGCAAAGGTCTGACCAGGGCGAAACTGATTTCTGTTCTTTGATCTTTTGATCTATGAGTGAAGGAGTGAAAATTTTCAGATTCTATTTGCCATCATCATCTCATTCACAGACCAACCCATTGATTATTTGGTGGAAAAATATCTTTGTGTAACGCGTAAATAGAACTACAACCCCAAATCAATAACAACAATGAAAATATCGAACACAAAACAATTAATATCAACTTGAGAGTGATAAGACAACACTTGTCAGACAGTTGTAACAGGTTGCGAATATACCATTGCGAATTCTGAGGAGAGGAACGAAACCGTAACTGTATTTGGCTTCCGATGGGCCAAAGAGCGACTTTCCGTACCTCAGAGATCTCCTCAGACTTTCC
>JBCAUG010736919.1:0-11673 GCA_038406175.1 Haplosyllis leylae
AACATAACCTCCCTCCGTACTACGTACGCGGTCGGTAATAAGCACATGTGTCATGTTTCTGGACAAAACAGACATCACATTACCAAGATCACAGAATTTCTTGAACATAAGCTGCATTTTGGGAACAGCATCACTCAACACTTTGGATGACATTTGATCTCTTCTTATTCAATGTCTGTTACAAAGTACTGTCTCTGTCGTCTTCTCATACATTTAATAGCGCAAAAACAAAACGAAAGGAGGCGCCCCCTAACTGGGGCTCAAGATGGTCCCTGCACATTACTAAACCCTATGGTTGGTGTGGGGGGGGGGGGCAGGGCGTGCTTCCAACTTTTGATGCTGACTCGAAATCTGCCTAAAACCCAAATTCCATATGTCCAGTGTGGGGGGTGGGGGAGGGGGGGTCGTTGATCCAACTTTTGGGTGATCATGTGGAATTTACAATATACAGAGCAACTCACTTCTATCGTAGTATGGTCCCCTTACCTGATACATCAATTGGCGGGGACCATAATCAAAACTGCTTGGATATTCTTTGTAAAATTCCCATTCTGACATGTGTATCTTTGTTCTCCTGCACTCGTCTATCTCTGTAATATTGGGCCAATATTTATCTGTTGTTTGGCCTTGTTTACCTTAAAACAATATCACTACTCACATTATTTGTATTTACAAAGTGCAGCAAATATTATCATGTAACGATGCAAACAACGTGTTTTTTATGAAAAATAGAGTCTAAGACAATTTTCCTGCTCTGCTATGCATGCAGACAAGAACATGTTCGAGTCGGTGTTAAGCTTTAAAGACTTGTTCACGCACTGCAGAGACGATAGTGCCAGTGATAGCGATTCCGTTTAAAAAAAGAGGTTGCATACCCAATGTCACATGAAATCACTTTCGCTTTCGCTTTCAGGATCGATTTCGCTGGAAGACTACGAATATTAGCCCTTGTCAAATTCAAACTGTTACTTTATGCAATTAACTGACGTTTGGTTATTTTCGTCGTCTGTACACTGAGACACACATATGTGTGAATGTGTTACATTGTACACATTCAACACGATGAAACGTTGGCGTCACTTTATCTACGATTATCCCTTTGCTTCTGTCTGGAGGCCAAAAACAGTAATAGCAAAGGGTTTGGAAACATTTTAACACTTATTCCATGTGACATAATATTCGCACCCATGAAAATCCTGATGATACTTTCAGCAAACAGTCACCTATTAGAAAAAAAAACCCACAAGGAACTGAGACAGCAAGCGTTTAAAGTCTCCACACGAATTTAATCAGAAGGTTCATAATTTGTCAATATTTACAGACACACAAAACGAGATGATTGCCACAGCCGAAATTGTGGTGGAATTTCCACTTGCGCATGTAAATATAACACAGCATAATAACACATACAATTGTGTAGATCATGAATAACTGAATCTCTCAATGTGTGACAAAAATACTAATTCGCCATATTGTCTTTTTTACGAGACAGCAAATTAAAACGTTCGACGTAAGAGCAGGAAACACAATTGAATTGACAATGCAAAATCCAAACAGTACAAATACTTCCTGCTCAAGTGCAGAAAATAAAATGTTACCATGCAAAAATCATTAAAATAATCAAATTGATGGACAGAAAAATTTTCTAGTTTATTTTCTCTGCAATAACGTTTCCCTTTAATTGTACATTGACGCTTCATATTGCAAACGTAATATTAAATAGTCATCCAAAGAAATAACTGCACAATTGTAACTGTAAATCAGTCTATGATAAATACAAATTCTGCTTACAAATTCATCGAAAATCAAACAAATATAGTGACACCATAAAAACACAAAATTGCGACTTTGTTTACTGTCAGAAAAGCAATAATGCATATTATTTTAAAATCGGACTTCCGAGAGGCTCTATCTGTAGTTCCTTCATACTGAGCAATAGTGAATTGAAAACAATTTATGGAGTACAGTCTACTTTCTGTATCCGCTACTATTGCCAAAATGCCCTATCACTGAGGAAAGTAAAGTACCATAAACAATTTACATTGCAGTCAAGAAACAAGCCAAATGTTCTTCTAAACTATCCAGAATAACTTTGATAGCCAGGTAAATTATCATGCTGGCCTTATCAGAGGTTTTCTTTTTCATGACCTGTATCCACTAAGCACTGTCGGCATTTCTCATTACTTTTTTTTATCTAGGTAACCTTTCGAACCAATGTTATTTGGCATTAGTTAAATAAATTACCGCCATTCAGTAATTTAAAATTACTAAAACCGTGTGTATGGTATATTTGTACAGATAGTCCTGAATAAGCCAGTATTAGAATAAGATTATCCCTCCCAAACGTTTTACTGATCCAGATGTTGGTGCTCCTATCACAGGAAGTCATGTACTAACATAAACAATCCCAACTCGGCACCAATCAGCCATTTATCAGTGCTAATAACTGCTCAATTATCTGGCAGACTCTAATTGTAAACCGGTAATTGCAAAGTAGTGCGATCATTCAAAATGTTACTGCTGAATAGATTACAACCGAGCAAACATTAATTGTCGAAATTAAGGAAAGAACAATACAAAAAGACTGGCGCACAACCAGGTTAGAACTGGAAGAACATCTGGATTGAGAAGGATCATTAGAATGTATCGACTACTGCTAAAAGTTTATCCAGTTGCAACGTAGACGTGTAGGTTACAGCTGTTCACAATTAATCCCCATCCCTGGAAATTTGCCGTCTGACAAATACATGTACATCTTCTGGAAGTTGAGCCTTAAAAGTTGCAATCTCAAAAAGCTTTACCAAAACTGCGTCTATTTCTCTAACTTTCTTCCGATTGGGATGAAGTTTTTTGGACCTCAGTTGTTACTATTAATGTTACTATCTTTTTTATATTTTAGACAAATTCTGTCTTTATACACCCATATCATGGTCACTGTACACGCATTACTGTCTGTAACTTTGTAAATGCTTCAAATATAGTAGTATGGATGGCTTGTGTTCCTTTTGGGTGCTTCTATGACACAGTGCCCCATTTTAATTCACAGCATCAGTATCATAACCGGCTTCTTTTGCTCATTTACAGGTTTATGTTACATGAGTCATAGGAATTCTACTTAAAAGTCTTAATAAGCAATTGTGAACATAAATGGATTATCTGGAATGGCATTGAGTGATATTGATAAATCCACGCTCTGGATTCACGGTGATAATACTTTTAATGCCCGTATAGATTAGCATCTTTCGGGAACAATTTCCATAATTTTCACATCAATCCTATTCGTACTAAAAGTGTAGAATAAATTTGTTACTACTGTTCATAAACTTGGCCTGTGACCTGATCGACCTAATGTGATTCATGGATTATCCTCTTGACCTCAGAACTCACAGCCATAAATTTGTAAGTGTTCATTATTTCACAATGACACAGCCAATATCATCTACATATAAAAGTGATTTCAGCTAAAATTGGTACATGCAATTCTACACTTTCCCTTTTGCACTCTAATTTTATTCTAAGAAGCAATCCAGAATTCCTGCAATTTCATTCAATGTCATTGATATTCAACACAAAATTCTGCATTGCGTTTAACTGTGTGGTCAACAATGTTGAGGCCAAAGACGATACCGTTAACGTTTCAATTTTAACAACAACGGCCATTGTAGGCAATTTATATTTCAGGCAATATAGCGTTCCTTTGGGCCATCACCTCCATCTTTCTTCCCCAAATGGTGATGACCCCATTCATGTTCATCACATTAACTATTCTTCTGGGGCAACTCCTCTCTTTTGTGGTGAGAGCTCTTTCAAAACTAAGTAGCCTTCTGAAGGATTTCTACTGAAATTCCTGTTTTCGTTTCCATTTAGTTTTACGCAGTTCTATTCAACGATTAGATTTACCACATGTTTCAGAATTGTAAATAATATGATCAGTACATAGTTGCTTTTGTTAAGTAACGAGCAGTACATTAATCTTAACGTTGCCATACTGGACCAGATGGTATCTGTAGGAATGATTTATCTGGGCTGGAGAGATTGTCGATTAACTCTCCAATATCAGGTACAGATTTCATGGATCTTCGACATATAACGATGAGATGAACTATTTATCAATTCGGTCTATCTAAACGTTAGATTTGAACCGTCATGATCTCACTTTTCCATTGCTCTATGATGTGATAAATATCTTTAGCCATCGTATGTTTCTTCATACACCCTGAATGTTGCAAACTTCTTATTTTGGTCGCTTAAGAACCTTCAGTTCGGTTTGGAAATAAACCATTTACTTTCTCAATTTTGAGCACTACGATTTCTCGAGGATTCAATCATCTCACTGGGGGACTCGATTTCGACACAAAGTGTGTGTTTCTCATACAGATGCGCACAACTGAGCCAAAAACGTCGAATCAAAACAGAAAACGATGCCTAATCAAAATACACTTCTTCCCATAGTCGCCAATTTTCACCCACAAACTATTTGGTCTTTTTGCACAAGAGTTTTTTCCACTTTCAGATGTTTCAACAGATTTTTTCAAGATGGTTGAGACAGACTTTTAGCCAATATGCCAGATGAAACTCTGGGACCAGACACAGCCTAAAAATTTCGACTTGGATGGGCTACAATTCAAATAAGGATTTCCTTGTAATATGTACATGTATCCACTCAAACAAAAACAAGCATTAAGAATGATGATTACAACTAATGAGATAAGCATGCTAATGAGACCGCAAATTAGTGTTATCATGCTGAGGGCTGCGGATACATTGGGGTACATCACTAATGACATGCAGATGTTCAGTCTGCCTGCCGCTTCTGCACTTACATGTACTTGAATTCATGATTTTATTTTCATAGCAAATTCCCCCTTTCAGAACTTTACGTGAGCTGACTGCCTTTTGCCTTTTTACACACGTTTTCTGAATGTGGCCTAAACATGCACTGGCTTATGAAGAGAGAAACCTACGTTCAAAGACAACGTGCTAAATTCAGTGCAAATTCATTGCAGATAGACCCTATTCAAACCATCTGGTGAAAGTAAAGGTGGTGCTCTCGTCTGCAGAGGCCTTTTACCTAGTCCTGTGCAATTTTACACCAGTGAACAAGTAATTCGATTGGGTATTTTATACAGTAATTGTCTTCTTCCATAAAACTTTGGTCTCCGAAGCAACGTGTACCACACCATGTAACTAAATTCATTTCAATTAATTTGGATCAAAATTCTTGCATATCTCAATAAGATTCTGGGACTTATCCTGAGTGACCTGACTGGTACTCAATATCATCCTAAATTGCCTTTCCACTTGATCTCACAATCCAATTCGATCAGTTCTATCGGTCATGCGCAAATCTTACACAGATAATTTCTTCGGCAGTAAGTTTATTAAGAAACAAATTTATCTGAATCGCACCTTACAGTGTAGTTGTCAGTATAATTCCGAATAAAAATGTCACAGAATGCTTTAGTGTTACATTCCCGTTCCTAATACCTGACGGATTCAACATTGGATCTCACCTTCGGCACCCAAACAGTACAAATGATCCTTGAACATGAGGTCAAATAGTAATCGTGTATACTCCCAATCTAGTATTTTGTGATTGTTAATTCTTGGCTTGAAAATTTGAGTTAAGCCCAGTATCACACCAATATTTATTGTCAGCAACATTTTATCATGGACACATAAGGCGCACCGGACAAAGTTTGTACTGAGGATGTTCCCCCGGACATCATTCAAAGAGTTCTAGCCCTCTATACCACACCCCAGTCATCGGACTGACCATCAACAGGAAAGTCGAGAACTTTTCAAAGAAATTGGCAAAATTATCCTTTGAATTCGAGACGAAATTGATTTGAAATTTCGTGATGAAATTTGTTGTAATGGGCAGAATCTTGTAAGTTATAAATTCCCTTCCATCCCAATTCAGGACATTGCTGTGACATTGTATGCATGGACCGTTAACAGTCAATGTCCACGTTTTATCGGTGACCTTCTGGTTTTATCTCTATTAGCACTATTACTGGTACAAATTTGGTGATAAACACAGGGTTTATCTTCGTACACAAGTAACATTCCTCTTTGCTGGTTCATTTTGTTGGGAATATATTGATCAGAAAGAGTTAAAAATAATACGTCAATACGACTAGCTAGGAGAGAAAAAGATTTTCCGACTCTTGATCACAAGCTTCGGGTTTCTTCAACCATTTGTTTGTCTGTCTGCATGTCCATTCTTGTCTGTCTTTCTGTCTAGTCAATTCTTAGTTCATGAGCCCCATCTTTACCATCCACGAGGGAAGGTAACGTTTTTACTCGTGTGTGTGATTCTGTTCACAGAGGGGATGATGCCCAGCTCCCCTCCTCAGGCCAGGTTGGTAGAGGATCCACCCTGCCCCCGACCCCTAGGTAGGGGTAGTTTACAATGATCAACGTGAAAAATAGGAACGGGGAGGTTCGTAATGTTAATGCGATGTCTTTCTTGTAAACACCAGCTACTTTCATCTGCAATTTGAAAACTGTCTTCATTACGTATGCAACTCCAATTATATTTCAATTCTGAACCAATGACTACATGAATAGCAATAGACCACACAATGAGAATAATCTGTTTGTAATGTACTGTACCGGCATTTGTTCATTCGAATCTAATCATGCACAAAAATAATCGTATGATTCAGTTTCACATCGATCAACAACGACAAACAACCTTTAAAATCATGTACGTTCCGTTTGTTCAAACAAGAATCATGGCAAATCCCAAATATTACATATTGATCATTCTTGTCGTGAAAGATAGCCCAAATACAACAAAAACATGTACAAGAATTCTCTCAAAACGGAAATTACTTATCAATATAAGTGCATAATAATACTACAAATGTCAATAGGTTCTTGATTATCAGTGACAGTAAAAAATAATAAATATCCCTAGCATTCCTTGTTGATAACTTACCACATCTTGTTGCACAAAAACTAGGACGAATCAAGCAATGGTAACTATTGTAATATCATTTCAATGATTACTATTTTCACTCTTGAGATATTGTTTCAGTTATCAATCCAATATCAAAAGAGGAAAAACAAGCTATTGTCACCATCATACGAAACGACTAAGTGCCTTTGTCCACTGATGGTAATTTAATTGGGAGGTTTTTTGCCTCTTCAATAAACCAGGCCTACTGTATTCGCATTTAAATCATGATTTCATTCCTCACTGCAACCATTGGCTTCTCGTGGACGATGTGCATCGTTCCCTGGCTACAAATACTCTCGATCATACGTATGCAATTTATACAGTCAACATGTACGTAATTTATACAATCAATCATATAAAATTCTCTTCGTCGGAAAAAAAGATACGTAGACCAATTACGACAATTTATCATTAGGTAAATTGTGTTATCAGGTTCATTAGATTTACTTTTTACATACATCAACACTTACCTGCGATAATTTCGACTGTCCAATATCCGTATTTCCGAGAAAAGTGATTCTCCGCTTCGATGGTACTTTGCAGAACTTTGATGATAAATCCAATATTTTTCTCAGAAGAATTTATAATGTCGTTTTCACTTTCATTCACTATGTACGACAACAGCATCACCACCTTGGTTTTCACCATGAGAAGTGGAGATCTGACATACTGCTGCAAGACTTTCACTCCTCCAAGGTCGCGATAGATGTCCCGCGAATCCGAATGGAACCGAATGATGTTGGTCAGAATTCCAAGGTATCCCTTCACTATGTACAGCTTGTAGTGATCCTTAAGCTCGGCGACACTCAAGCGCGGATCTGTCAGGTCGTGTAGGATCATCTGGACAACACCCTTCTGCAGACACTCTTCACACAACGACGGCGACTTGTCACTGACGTTCCATAGCAGAGTAATAACGGCCCTGAAATTCTTACAGATATCTGGCAAATTGCGAAGCCGTTCACTACTGATCGCGTTTGAGATTTTATTCGGATCACCGTGCTCTCCATATAAACTGTGGTTATCACAGAGACTATGGTTGTCGCCTTCGGCGGCACCGCTGTGATCATGACGAGGCGAGTCCTTCAGACTGACGTTATCCTTCAGACTTATGTTGTCCTTCAAACTCATAGAATCCTCCGACGGCTGGTAGTTTTCATTATTTTCGTCTGGATTTAAGATTTTGAGGAAGTCAGCAGCGTGCACCGATTTGAACACATTGATAAAGATTTGCAGACAGCCGTTTTGAACCAGCTTTATGACTAGTTTCCGTTTAACGTGTGGGTCCGAGTTGTACCTCGACTGCTGCACCAGAAATTGCAAATCTGGTAACGGTTCCCCGCTACAAAAGTCTCCCCTTTGAAGAAGTCCGTAAGACTTTGCCTCTATGTGCTGCACTATTTCTCCTACTGTCATTCTGAACCTATCTCGTCCCAGTCCACTCGGGGGAAGATCAGTCGGAGTGACAGCTACGGAGGAGGCAACAGACGGAGGTAGTGTCTCGTGCACTGATGGTGGACGCCCAGCATTAAGATTTGGCGTACTTGGTATGGATGCTGGATTCACTAATATATCATCAGTTGGATCCAGCACTCCACGCCGGTGCGCCCGACCGTTCGTCAACGCTGGCTCACCTGCTATCCCATTGTGTAAAACTGGATTCACTACGTAAGATGGAGCTCGAAGTTCTGGACCTTTTGCTGTCACAGTGACTACAGAATCGGTGTCACTGATATCCACGGAGTTGTCAGTTACAGCTACATCCGGAATTTTACCGTGTATCGGGGCAGGCACTGGTATAGGAACAGGTACAGGAGGTATTGGAGGTTGTGCAACCGGTATACCTGCAACATCAAGTTATTGCTAGATCTATCATATTCTAAAAAGATTTCATCATGAACACATTGACTTCAAACAAAGTGTAAGCCACTCTATTTTTCCAGTCAATCAAATTGCAAATGTATAGACTATAGTTATTCAAAATCTGCGGCACATCATAACTAAATTACCCACAATTTCTAGTTGTAGTGAGTATACTTAGCCCTTTAAAACTATGATGAGCTGATCATCAATACCAGAATTAGGCCTGTGCTTCCTAGACGAACTCTTAGCGGATGCAGGAGCTGTGGAAGCTTGTGCAATATCACTCTTGCTGCTTGTAGCCATCTCTTCTATGCCTGTACCCCCTCCACTCTCCGACCCTCCACCTCCAGAACCTTTTTCTTTCTTGCCTTTATGTTTTCCACCACCAGATTTGCGGTTGAAAGCAGACATGATGCGTTTTTCCTTCATGTTGGAAGCTCGTGGTGTCGCTCTTGTACGTCTGCTTGTTCGGCGCTGACATCGATTTATGAGATAGTCACTTGAAAGTGATCATTTCTGAAAGATCAAAAATAATACAATTGATAATGGAGTTGACATTTCTTCCGAAAACCTCCTGTATCCTCATGCAACGTAAACTAAGTGTCTGCTCTTGCGCGAATCCTTTCGACTCATGTCGTTCTGAGACGGAAAAAAAGTGAATACCATTAGTGTGCCGAATGCATATGTATTTGGATGTCTTAAGGAAAATCATGCAAGGCACTCGCGCCCTTCTCCAAAGTTCTCCTTATTTCCAGACCTTAAATATTTTTGACAAGTATTACAAACGTAAACATAAGGACACATGTAGTCTCCACCTTACTATGTCGTGAACAACTGTTATTTTTAACCATATGTACATCGTTTCAAACTGAATAAATGCCAAATCAAGAGACGCCTTGATTTGGTTGTAACATGAAAACTGTATGAAGTTAATTTGTTACATACCATAAAGGTGAATACCTTTTTTGTGGTCGTACAAAGCTACGAATTTGCAGTATTACACACTTCACTGCTTCAAACACTTTTGAAAGCATTTCGTGAAATTTGGTTTTGTATCGTGGGATTTTTTTCTGCTAAGCCAGTATTTAGACTGTGAATAACACTGTTTTGCCATTTCCTTTGAAAAGACTTTAACAATAACTGACACAGTAAAATATGTCGTAAAACATGGGATTTATTGCTTTAATGGAAGAAGTTTATTTTTCGATCTCCCAGGACAGGTTTGTCATTAAAGACTACAATGCTCTTGTCATAGTTTTATCAACACCTGATGTCATCTCATTCTATTTGGTTTGATTCCATTTTTTAAATTCATTCTGCACAGAATGATTTAATCCAAGCAACTGTTCCAAAACCTTCAATTTAACAATGTCAACAATCATTATTACCTTTTGTGTAAGTATCAAGAGACTTATTCTCCTTTTTTACCAGCATAGATCCACATGCATCATATGATCGGTTGTTCCCAAAACATTGTTAGTGTTTTTTCGTGATAATTCAATCCTGCAATGCGCCGGCTATGAAAGAAGATTTCAAATGGAGGCCTTAGGTACCAATTTCATTGATATGGGTACTATTTAGCAACACAATTTATGGATGTTTTCTTTACAATCACACCTTTATATTCTCTGATATATTTCGTGAAATTCACCTTGGTTTTGTAGTCATTTTGTCTGTATTGTACTGCTGAGAAAATCCCTATATTATGTACCTTGCATTATCAATTGTCCAGAGCTAAGCATGTCAGCTTTAAAAAGTTTGTTGCCTTAGGTTAGCATTACATTCCCATTCATTTCTCACTTTTCATGTTTACTTACTTTTTGGATGCAAACCAAAAGTGACTTTGGACACATCAACGTGGCCAATACAAAATTGAGCTAAAACCGTTCATGGGGGGAAATATTACGTGAAAGCGCTGTGGAAAAGTGTCATGTATGGTAGGATCTGTCCATCAGGAAAAGATCTTTATTATTGAATAATAGACACTTGGAAAAGACATAACATTGGGGTGGAAGATACATGTTTCACAATATCTAATATGCCTAATTGAAGTAAAAATATAATTTATTAAATAAATGTAAACTGAGGGTAAAAGATTGGTAAAGAGGTCATCGTACTTTCTTGTAAGAGACCTGGATTCACGGTTCCCACTTTTTCCTCAAAAATTTCCCGACTCGTTCAGTAATTCTCACATTTTCTCCTCACCCTTTCCCACAAATTAAACAAAATACTTAAGCTTACAATAGGAAGTTAAAATTACATGAGGATGGTTAAATCCATATTGGAGTACTGGAAACCCCATCCATAAGCGGCTTGTTTCACTGTTTTTCAAGACTGCCCCTCCTTGGTAAAAATCTGGATCCAAACCTGAACAACCACAAACAGGAGAGAACATGTAGTTAAGAAGGACGACTGACACGCACTTTATAACAGTCACAAGAATATCTCTCTGCCTTCTTCTACAGAACAAAAATGGATTATTACATATCATTCTGTCAAAAACTGCACAACAACCTGCAGTTTGCCCTTAAGGACTTTGTCAGTGGTGATGTTGCAAGACCTTCATGTCCAATTCAATTCAAACTTCCAAGCCGTAAAACATGGCGCAGTATTGACTGTGCTACTTGAGGTGTTATTCCAACCCAACCCCTTTTCCACTTTATGACCACTTAATGCCGCTTGTAATTCCAGCCGCCCCCTGGCATCATAAAGATGGGTGTTATTAACTGCCTTTTACAGCACAAAAGGCCTGATGCAGTACCATAACAGAACGGCCCCAAACAAAATGAAATCAAGCAGGATCTGCTCATTACTGACGTGTGCTTCACTGTGGTTGCCTTTTC
>JBCAUG010736930.1:0-11672 GCA_038406175.1 Haplosyllis leylae
AAGTGTTAATTTATAATAAAACTATTACATAAAAATTACACTGAAGTTTTTGCTTATTGATTGTGAAGTGACATGACATGACGCTCATAAGTTGACACCATAAAAAATTGGCGCCCCCCCCTCTGGGAAATCCTGGATCCGCCACTGGATTTTTCTCTTGGCCTTTCGCTGATAGGCTAAAAAGAAATTACATGGACAACCTGTATCGGTTTGGTGTAAACACCACCTCTTGTTGCCATAGATTCCGCAAACGTAGACGTTATGTATGAACGTACCTAAAGTGTCTAAAATCAAGAGACCTTGCATCATCATCTTGAAACGTATTTGCTGCCACAGAATTTTTAATTTCTTCTTATTTAAATAATGTTTTACATTTAAATCCTATCTGCACTTATAATATTGAACCAAGAAACTGAACTACTAAACAAATGTTTTCTGGCAACATCACATATTTAATTTTTAAAAAGCACTAAACAACTTGTTCACTGAATAATTTGTTCACACAAAATACTCTAAACTTCCGAACAAATTGTTTCCGGAGAAGCAAATTGTCTGTTTCAGTTCTCGCATTGTTCAGAATAATAATGGTGTGATTCTGTGATTTAATAATCATTATGGTTAGGCAGTAAATGACTCAGCTCATTAGCACTCCTCGCTTTCTTTGAACTTGCTGATCATGTATTTTGATTTGGATTTTGACTTAGGAATCCAATGTTCCACATAGAGATGCTGATCATGGAATCTCACGGTGAATATGTTGTAGATAAAATAGTTAGTGCCGTTAATTTGTTTGATCACTGCACCATCTGCAGCAGACAGGAGATGAATCATTTCCTGAAGGTAATCGGCAACATAGACTGTGCCGTTCTGATCTGTGCAGATGCTGCATGGGAAGAAGTTTTCTCCCATCTGTTGCTTTCCCAACTCCCATCTGGTTTTACCACTGATCATCTCCACCGCCATGATACAGTCCTTCCATGGAATACAGAGAAGAAGACACGGAGAACCACCGTCAACCTCTGTGTAACACATGTCCCAGATAGTGTCTGGTGTCAGAAGCCTTAGAGTCGAAGAGAGAGTTAGTTCTTCTGTATCTGTATTTAGGATGAAGACTCTTCTGCTTCCATCACGTGAAGCATGCACTTCTCCATATCCGATAGTGCTCTCATCAATCTTGCATATGACCATGCTTTTGTAAGTCTGTTCCCTGGGAAGCTTCGGATCAAAGACTTTTTTCGATGTTTCAGACTCAATGTCCCAGAAGTATAAACATCCATCCTCTGCACATGCTGAAGCCAGGTATTCATTACCACTGATCTTCAGGAAGGTAGTTGAGTCGTAAATTGTTTCTCCTTTAGACAACACCGTAGGAGATTTATCTGTACCGGGATACATCACGGACAGTGACGGAGTTTCAGTGCAACTGATTCCTATGGCTCCA
The DNA here is from genome assembly GCA_038406175.1 of Haplosyllis leylae. Taxonomy (NCBI): domain Eukaryota; kingdom Metazoa; phylum Annelida; class Polychaeta; order Phyllodocida; family Syllidae; genus Haplosyllis; species Haplosyllis leylae. The sequence continues at coordinate 1,442 of JBCAUG010736930.1, forward strand.
GATTCCGATATGGAAAATCTGTTATTAGCATAAAGTTTATTATCTTTTCTTGTCTGCACATAATCCAGCTTCCACGTCTCAGCAAGTTTCCATGATTGATCGTCATCTCCGGATATCACGTTATGCTGTTCAGACAACCAGCGTCCCACTTTCATCTCACTTCGGAGAAACTATTTGCAAAAAAAAATCAGATATTAAACCTGTTATTCGCCATTATCACACATTATTTTATATTTTAAAACGCTAATACCCATTAAACAGATTTTGTAATATTAACGTCACTTCAGATTTAACTAGAAAAACAATGTACAGTTTTTTCAATATAAAAATGTCAAAAGAATAGATGGCATTTTAGTCCTAGTTCTGACAGATTTTATAAACATTTACCTGAGCTAATCCCACCGTATAGAATTTGTCCCCAATTAAATGATTAATTTACTTACCTCGGAATCTGGATCTGAGAGCGTCGTCATGGTTTCATACCCAAGGGAACGTGTCTCTGAATCTGTTGTCTTCAATGCCTGTACTCTCGATAATATTCGGGATTCTATGGGTTCCGTGGTTAGTATTCTTGCTTCAACTCCTGCAATGAAAATAAAAACTAAGGTGACTCGCATCCACGTCTGAAAAATGTTGAAATTCTCACAAAACAGCTGATGAAAGATTAGCTCTACCGCAACTGCAATTTTTAATTTCTTCCAAGTTTTTTAATGTTGGACCTCATCATGCGTAACCCACATTCAGGCATGGTGACTGTTTTGCACTTATAAAACGTCAAGAAATTTTACCATTTGGGCTTAAACGTTGATGTATTTTCTATTTTGTGTCAGATTCATTTAATTAGACGAATTAGATGAATTCAATTAGAAGCAGTCAAGCATGACTTAAGTCTATTGCCAGCATTTCTGTGTCTCGCACTCACAATTGATTATTTGGTGCAGTGGTTAGCATGCCTGACTGTTGATAAGTAGTCTTTGCACTATATAAAATCACTGCTGTATATGGGGGTTGTCATTGCGACAGGTGGTCAGTATCACCAGAAATGTTTGTTTGGCCGCACTTGATTAATCCAGTCACAGTTGATTGAACTGGGAGCTTGGGGGCATGCAGTGCTTGTTTTAATATTACATTGTTTTTTATTATACATTATACATTGTTTTTTTTATATGGCAAAGCTCTAATCACTTAAATAGCCAACAAGATGTAACATTGTTATTTTGAGTTACATTTTGATTATATTGAACATAAGTCGATAATATTGGCAGGTCCGCTTTGACTTCGGATTCAAATTTTTTTGAATAGTTCTTATTTTGTACAGTGCCATATTTTATTCTCATTGAAACAAAATTACCTCAATTCCTTCAATTTTCTTAAACTAATATTGTCTTAAAGAATCCCTAAAAGTGTTAAAAATATTCCTTCCTACCTAACGTCTTCATTAGTTTTTCTACTTGGACTTGTAACTTGATCCGCCATTTCTCATCTTGAAGCTGTTGCAGTGAATTGTACGTTGGACAAAACAATATCAAAATGAGACTTCCACTGCTGATGTTGACCAGTTTCCGGTCTCTCTCCTCCAGAATGGAGAGCACCTCCTGCCATAATTTCGCTGTTGTTTGATCCAATTGAACATCAAATAAGTTCTTGTCAATTTTTTCTCTATAAAGAAGTAGCCTTTTCAGAAAGGCAATTGTGTACTTTTTTACGTCCATTTGTGGAAGATCGGAGGATTCAATGCCCAATTGTTTTGCTTTTTTGATATGCTCTTCAGAGATGGTGGAGTCTGTTTCAATCTCCATCTCAAATTTGACACAATCTGTGTCTGAAATCAAAATGATTGGTAGAAGACGATAAAAGAATTCTTTGGAATTGTATAAATCGAATAATTAACAGAAATCAAATTGTGTAAAAGAATTAATCATTTCCATTTGTCATAAATGCATTATATATCCCCCTACCTGCAATTACACTGATGAAGTCTAAATGAGTTTGCGCGATACTCGACTCAAGAAGAAGTTGTTCTCTCAGCCTGAATGCTGCTCGATGGGCTTCTTCAGGCTTAGTTAACTTTTGAACAATGAGTCTCTTCCAGGTTTCAGTATTTATTTCCAACCTGTCTTTGGGGACGACTGCCTCTTCCTGTTGCATTTCACGCAGAAGAGCTGCTAACCCAGAGTATCTGGAAACCAGGACTGGAACTCCAGCAGCAATGGCTGCCAGGGCTTCTGTGCCAAAAAGGGGAGAATTCTCTTTCAATGGAAATAGAAATAAATTGCTCTTTCTCATGTGAACTAGCATTTTGTCAATTGTCAGTGGGACCTCAGCTTGAAAGGACAGTCCTGTATCTTTTAGATTTCCTCTGGAAAGAACTTGATCAAAAGTTTCTTTCCATTCAGGTTTTTCGTCTTCATTTGCAGCCAGCAGGTTCAGATTAATTCTAACCCTGTCAAAGTCTCCAACGTGCTCGGAGGCCCTAGCGGTGGCAGTTACCGCCAAAGGAAAATCAAGACCATTTATATCCAAGTCTCTTATTTCCCCACTCATCAAGCAGATATTTTGAGTTCCTCCTTTAATGTAGTCTTGCTTGACAGCAAACAGTTCCAATGGATAAGACGGAAAGTACAACTTGTGGATCCGTGTTTTCTCAGGGTCCATGGATGCAGTGTAAGGCAACAGCTCATCTTCTATGGCTTTGCCAACCGAGAAAATAACGTTAGCTTCATTCAACCAATCCAACAACGTTTCCTCATCAATGCCTCCATTTTCATCTCTAGGAAGGCCATGAAACATAATGATTACTTTTGGAGAATCCTTTCTATTTTTGTAGAAACTTTTCAAGTTCAGGCATCCATTTGCCAGGTATGGTGCATGTCCGATGATAAAGTCATAGTTCTGATCTTGTACTAAATGAGGATAATATGCTGCTGTACTTTTATCCATCCATTGCAGTTTTGGTCTCTTTCTTCTTTTGGAACCTCTGGGTCTTTTTGCCCCCGTAAGTTCGACGCCGTACTTTCCTGCGTCTTTTAAATCCTCATCTTTAATTTTTCCATCATCTTGCAACACGGCACAAGTTATTTTGATGATCTGTCCTGGTGGATCAACAATTCTCAGATCATTGACCAGAGACTTATTAATTGTTGACAAACCGTAGGTGTCAAACTGCCATCTGGTTCCAAGAAAGAGAACTGAGATGGGTTTTCGCAAATCATCTGGAAGTTCGTGGTCATCCGGAAAGGCCTCGGCCATTTTTAAATCACCTGAGCTTCCAGGTCTAGAAATGAAGCAAACAACTTTCCGTCGAGAGCAGTTGGTTTACCGGAATGTTAAAGTTACCAAAGAATTGTACTGTAGTGTTTCAGCCCTCCATGTTTCATCATTGAAATTTAAATAAATAGCACATACAGAATCCACACACGCACAATATATCGCCGTCTCTTCTTGTGACAAGTTTTGCAATGTCAAGTTCAAACTACAAATACTATCTGTCGTCCAAACTAAATAGCTTTAAGGATACTTCTTTATCTAGATAGGTAATTCTAGTCTCTATCACGGCCCTGAATTTAGCTGTGGAGTGGTATCTTTAAAACTCGAAATTATTTTTGTTTTGGAGATTTCAAACTTTCATGTAAGGCATTGAAGGCCAAAAAGAGCCAATAACTACAAGCAAGGAATATTCCAATCATTTTAGAAATTTTGAATGTTTGCAATATTTTTCATTTGAATGGACCAGTATCCTTATTGTACTTGTTATCTAATCTCTTGCGAACATGTTGTTGCGAACATGTTGTCGTAGCATGTTACTTTAATGATCTAAACATCTTGAACGAAAATCATTTAGTGAGATATCGTAATGTTTTAATTTGTACACGTTTACCATGTTCATGCTGCTGATTATTATATTCCTTTGACACTTCACGTTTTTGACATACAATTTAAAATTGTCGATGCATTCACTAAAAATAAACGCCATTTCCGAGATAACCTTCAGAGCTAATTGTAGGTGTTTGAATGTAACTAGTCATTACACGTGTTTGATCAAATTACTAATGTTATGATAAATCGATTGACAATTGCGTATTCAACGTGAACTCATGGATTTTACGCGATCGAGTTTTCTCTAAATTAGGCAAAGTTGGCAACGTTGCCAACGAAGACTTGCACAGGAGGAGAGTAAAATAAATTGAGCTAAAATGATTGCTAGAAAATTGGAGATAGAACCCAGGACTACTTGATATGCATTCTAATGCCTTGCTGACTGTGCTAAGTAGACATGTGTTGGATAGGAGATCTCTGAACTTCACTTTTTGGGTTTGGATCATTAATTTTATAAAGCTCTTAAAGATTTGTACTGTCAATCAAATGTCAACTTAGCACACGATCAAACCTCAAAGTCTCAACAGAATGTAAACAATAAAGCATCGCCCTTTTATGATAATTTTTTGGGATATTGCAAGTTGCAATGTACCTGCTTGGTTGTCACAGTCATCTTCATGCTATGGTTGAAATCATACATGAGATTTTGTTTTTCCACATGCAATTTCGGAACATTGTAGGTTACAACTTCGTTCACCTTAATGTCTGTGAACTAGCTTCAAAGCCCAGTAGGGAATCCGGACTGATACAATCAGAATTAGTTGGTTTTTGTGCATTATCACTAATGGGCCTATTGCCAAATGTTCTTCATAATTTCATCGCATTTTCCACAAATTTTGTAACAAATGTTTTTTTTGGTGCTAAGGAAATCCCTGATTCCCCACTGGTTATTGTTTTCCTTAGTAAAGATGTGTTTCAGTTTCCATGTCTGACCTGGTTACAAGTGTGCGTTACACGTAGCGTCAATCGTGTTTTGCCTATTGCGGTTTTGAATCCTGCTGAATTAGATGAATTAGACTAATTCACTTAATTGCACATCGATACTTGAATTGATTATTGAAATTAAGTCCAAAAATGTTCTGGTTACCAGAGCTATTATCTATCTGGCAACAGACACATAATAACAAGCATTTCTCCCTTACTATCTCTAGCTAGATATCTGTTGCCCCTCACCACATTAAACTGATACCCAATCAAAGATAGTAATGGACATTCCTTTTTTTTACTAGCACATCAAGGAATATATTGTGAACTAATTTGTGAACCTTTATCGCAAGTCAATTTATATATATATTCTATTATACATCTGCTTAAGTCTAAAATTCTGGAAAGCAGTGAGATATTTTAATTTTGTTGTGAATTCATTGTGAATTTTTTACAATAGATTCCTGTTAATGCCAGATGAAATTTTCGAATAAAGTGGTAGAAATAAAACTGTGGACTCTAAATGTTACAAACCCAACTAACTATGTTATAAGTTCTTAGATCTTTTCGCAGCATTTCAATTCGCAATAACTTATTTTGAAACTGTTGCAATTAATTGCTTTTTTAGATATGCAGCTTGAAGAAGGAAACCTCCTCCTCCATCACAAACTTTGTAGCATCAACTTATGTGGCTTGATTTCATTCAAAGTATGATGGCTATATTGATCTTTTCTTTTGGAACTGATAATATTGTGTATATCTGTCTCCACAGTCATGACTGTAACATGGTTTTTCACTTTGAATCCCAAAGAAATTACCACAAAAAGAAACATCGGCAGAGCATCCATGTATGTAGTCAAAATGCCACACGGTATTCACTTACTCATGGGATATATACACAGCTATGTGGACACTGTAATTACCAAAGCAATCGGTATTTTTTATAAAATACATTATAGATCAATTTGGCGCAATTGGTTTAAAATAATTTAACAGCTACCTCACCAACCCACTGATGCTAACTATCAAGTTGCCTGACTATCAATTTAGACATAACCATAATTTGTGTAACCTCAATATCAAACTGTAAAATACAAGAGTCACTAAACCATAGATGTAGAAATATCCATCAGACGAATCGGCCCAATTGGTCTCAAATGTATTTAGAAAAAAATAACAAAGGACAAAAACAATATGAACTCACACTGACATAAATGTCAAAAGTGTAACCAAGCCATTTGTTTCTGGATGCAAAAGAAAAGACACGTTTGTGATAAATCTTGAGTTTAGTGATAAAGCATTATTTATTGTCCTAGATATTACCAGGTATAATTAGAGGTGCAAGGATACACGGAAGTATTGAATATCACAAGTAGCAATGAACATACATAAATCGACTACTGTGTGTATAAACTCAGAGACACTACGGGAAGCAACGACAGTTGTCAGTACGATTTCAAAACGTTTTTTCTTGTTCTATCATTATCATTTGTCTTTTAGATAGATCAGGTACTACGCTGCAACGTCTTCTAGATGAGTCTCAAGTTATGTTACATCATCCACTAACAAGAAAGTCCTCCTGCGTTAATGCAAGAGAGTCATACTGCTCACTGTGAAGAAAGCGCTCACTCTGCTGTCCTGTCCTGGGGGGGGGGTACTCCAACCTGACCTGGCCAGGGGGTACCCCAACCTGACCTAACTAGAGGGTACCCAATCCTGGGTTACACCCCCAATCCCGACCTGGCTAGGGGGTACCCAAACCTGACCTGGGGTACCCCTCTGGCTGGGACTGGTGTACCCCCAGAAAGAACAGGGGACAAGTGGAAGTATTATGGGATGGAGATGGGGTACCCCCTATGAACAGACACACACCGGTGAAAACAGTACAGTACCTTCCCGTTGTACTACGTACGCGGGCGGTATCATAATTGACAAGGGATGAGATCTTCCTGACTCCCTACTGAGATAAAATGTTAAGTTAATTCTATAATTTCCACACAGAGCCTACATTAAGAAATAATTTCAATTTCAAACTGTGTAATAAAATCCATTCACAAACTTTAAAATTCCTTTTGGCTGTTATATCCATGCACAATTTAATTACACTTATTTATTTACAATTGCCACAAAATAACAGATAACAAAATTTCAATACATTTCAGAGGTGAAATCGAACAGTTATGAAGAAAATGATAATAATAGGCTAGACAAAAAACACATAGATAGATTCAACTTAGGTCTATGTACAAAAAGTCTGTCACCAAATAGGACAGATTATGTCTACTGGTCGACACTGGGGTCACCTTTTGTTTTCAAAATTGATGAAGATATCTCTTCTTTCTCCCATCATTAATAAAACTGAATGCTAATTCAGCTGTCGTGCGATCATTTAAACGGACGTTATTCATTGTACGATTCTATTGAGAAGAACATAATAATGTTTGAAACAATTCGTCAATTAATCAAGGCGTGTCTTGTGTTCAATTCATCAAATCATATTTTGACAATAATTGCAAATGCAGTAACCATCACCCTGATTGCTCCAAAATTGGATTGCAAAGACTACAGCATGAATTTTAGAAAGGCTGGATCCAGTGCTGCGGTTTATTATATTTACCTTTGGGTTTTTAAATTAAATTCTTGTCATATTAATTCGGCTTGCCACAGTTAAAAATTTTGGTGTTTTTCTGAAGACTGGTTCACACTTGACATTTGTGTTTGCTTCTGCATTTCTGGAGTATGTAAAAATCCAGTTTACTTCACGCACACCGATCCAAGTTATGTTGCCGCCAAAATGTGCCAATCACATCTTCCTTATTCATCTCACACTGGGTTCATGAAAAGATTCGACCTTTAGCTGATTGGCTCAAAAGAATTTACATAGATGACCTGTTTCGTTTAGATTCTGCAAACACGGACGTTATGTGTGAATGTACCCTGAGCAACAGATGTCTAACAAGAAGATCATCATCTTGATTCAGATTTACCGACACAGAACTTTTTATTTCTTCTTACTTAAATATTACTTTACATTTAAATCCTATCTGCACCTATAATATTGAACTCAGAAACTGAACTCTTAAACAAATGTTTTCTGGCAACATCACATGTATATTTTACTTTTTTTAGAAAAAGCATGAAACTACTTGTTCACCCAATCATACACTCTAAACTCTCGTACTGTTCAGAATAGTAACGGTGTGATTCTTTGGTTTAATAGTCATTATGGTTAGGAAGTAAATGACTCTGCTCATTGGCTTTCCTCGCTTTTTTTAAACTTGCTGATGCCGTATTTTAGTTTTGATTCACGAATTGCATGCTCCACATAGAGATGCTGATCGTGGAATCTTACGGTGAATATGTTGCCAATACGATAGTTAGTGCCGCTAATTTGTTTGATCACTGCACCATCTGCGGCAGACAGGAGATGAATCATTTCCTGACTGACGTCGGCAACATAGACAGTGTCATTCTGATCTGTGCAGATGCTCCAAGGCTCGAATTGCTTCCCCATCTGCTGTTTTCCAGCCTCCCATCTGGTTTTACCACCGACCATCTCCACTGCCGTGATACGGCGACTATGCGGAATACAGAGTAGAAGACATGGAGTGCCACTGTCCACCTCTGCATAACATATGTCCCCTATATTGTCTGGTGTAAAGAGCCTCAGAGTCGAAGACAGAGTCACTTCCTCCTTATCCATATTGAGGATGAAGACTCTTCTGTTCCCGTCAGGGGATTCACACACTTCTCCATATCCGATGGTCCTCTCATCAATCTTGCAAATGACCATGTGTTTGTAAGTCTGCTCACTGGGCAGCTTCGGGTCAAAGACTTTTTTAGCTGTTTTAGACTCAATGTCCCAGAGATATAAACATCCCTCCTTCATGTCTCCTGCAGCCAAGTATTCGTTGCCATTGATCTTCAAGAAGGTAGCTGAGCGGTAAGTTTCTTTTTCTTTAGACAGAACCACAGGAGGTTTATCCGTGTTCGGATACATCACGGATAGTGACGGAGTTTCTCGACAGCTGATCCCTACGGATCCAGATTCCGATATGGAAAATCTGTTATCAACATAAAATCTATTATCTTCTCTTCTTTGTACATGATCCAGCTTCCACGTCTCAACAAGTTTCCATGATTGATTACCATCTCCGGATTTCACGTCATACTGTTCAGACAACCAGCGTCCCACTTTCATCTCACTACGGAGAACCTATTTTAAAAAGATAATCAATTATGAAGCTTGTTATTCTCTTACATTAGGAGATTTCTTTTGAATTAGGACACCGAAATCCCGCCAATTGAAAACCCTGTTTCACATCTTTACAGATTTATTAAAAAGGGTTGTAGCGTGGCAGACCACTGATTGGTTGGTGTCTAATTCCCAATTTTCTCCACTAAACAGATTTTAAGACATTAATTTCGCTTCAGATTTAACTAGAAAGTAAGTGCGCTGTATTGCTTAAGATAAAAATGTCAAAAGAATAAATAGCATGTTCGTGCAAGTTTGGCAAAAGAGATATGACATCAATGTAAAAGTTCAGATTGACAAAATTTTTAAAATTTACTGCAGCTACTTATTCAAATATCTAGTTTCCCCAATTTAATGATTACTTACAACTGAATCTGGATCTGATAGCGTCGTCATGGTTTCGTACCCAAGAGAACGTTTATCTGAATCTGTTGTCTTCAGCTCCTGTACTCTACGTAATATTCCGGACTCCAAACGTTCCGTGGTTCGTATCCTTGCTTCAATTCCTACAAGATGCAAGTGTTGTCATAATAACACGTATCGATCATATTGCGAGGTCTGCAATATATCTACAGATCCAAAATATTTTGAGGTTTCTTTGCTTGAGTTTAATTTAGAAATTTCTCTCCCCCTCCCCCCGTTAAAATTCATTCAGCATTTCATGAATTGTTTTTTGAAAAACAATTATATTTTGTCCATGAAATTTGTTTAATTATTCTCTTAGTGAATTAGATTTCCCGCCAAAAGAGAAGATCATATTACTTTCACTCGTTTTATAATATACACTAAGAAGTAACATACCTAATGACGTCAGCAGTTTTTCCACTTGGTCCTGCAGTTCAAATCTCCATTTAACATCTTGAAGTTGTTGCAACGACTTGTCCGTCGGACAAAACAAAGTCAAAATGAGACTTCCACTGCTGATGTTTACCAACTTCAGGCTAGTGCCCTCCAGACTAGAAAGCATTTCTTTCCACAATGTTGCTATCACTGGATTCAGGTGAGCTTCAAGTAAATTCTTGTTTACCTTTTCGTTGTGGAGAAGCAACCTTTTCATGAAAGCAATTGCGTATCTTTTTGCGTCCGTACGCGGGAGATGTGATGGTTCAATGCCAAATGTTGTAGCTGTTTTCATATGCTCTTCAGAAATTATGGAATCTGTTTCAATGTCCATCT
>JBCAUG010736941.1:0-11672 GCA_038406175.1 Haplosyllis leylae
CTCCAGAATGGGGTTGCAACCCATTTTGCAGTGACTCCATTGTGGTCAATGAGAGGTATGTCGCAAGCATCATCGCACTGTTGACTCTGCGTTTACGCTGACGTTGCAAGCGTCATCGCAGCGTTGACTCTGCGTTTACGCTGACGCTCGGTGTAAACGGGACCTAAGACGAAAAGTACATACCTGGTTATCTCCCCAAAAAACGTTTAAGTCATCCCTCTGCTGTGTGCTGTTGTCCAAATTGCTGCAGAACCTTCACCATGGTGCCAGATGACAAAATGTTACACCGCCAATTTTACAACTTTTTTTTTTGAAAAAAAAATCTTTGGAGAAAATAGTCCTTTTGTGAGGCCACTGATACCACGTTTTCTGGTGACGTCTGCCCTGGGTTTCAAAGTCAGGATGGATGTTTCACTTGTGTGCTTTCTTGCCTGTGTGCTACTCCTCAGATTCACCTCTGGTGCGACACCTGCTGACTTTTTGATCCACATATTTATGTACATACTAAACTACTAGTAATTGCGTGACACAAACCCGGGATGAGTGTGCATGCACTTCGTCTCTGGCTATACCTCCAGTCTTTTTTCCCCATTCACCAACATCAAAAACCAGTATTTCGATTAAATAGGCTCAACATTTGATGTAATTGCGTCGTTATTTGGTTCGTTAGTAATCTAATAATTCAGCCCGCAGCCAACCCCATGAAAAACTTCGGAAACCATTGGTTTTAAGTTCAGATTGAATTTATTATTAATAAATGTGTTATTGCTGAAATATATATCTTATTTACAATATTAGCACTGTGTACAATTAACGTGAGTTTTTTTTCTTTCTTTTTTTTTGGGGGGGGGGAGGGCGGCAATTCGAAGGAAATAAATAGCCACAGTCTAAAGACAGATATTACTACTTTTTGACAACTGAGTGCACTTTATGATTTTTATCATGTGTGTGTTTGTTTGTTTTGTTTAAAGCGCTGAACATGACCCTGACGTCACGTTGGGAGTATGGAGTTGATCTCATTACTTCAACAAAGACAACCTTCCATTAACATTACGGACAATACCGACCACGCCCCCTCCCCTTAATCCACCTGGTGGCGGGGTCCACCTTGGACCTGCACCCCCCCCTTAATCCACCTGGTGGAGGGGGCCATCTTGGACCTGCACCCCCCCCCTTAATCCACCTGGTGGAGGGGTCCACCTTGGACCTGCACCCCCCTTAATCCACCTGGTGGAGGGGTCCACCTTGGACCCCCCCCCCCACCCCCGAACATAACGACAGACACCTGTGAAAATATTCCCTTTCCTCGTACTACGAGGGAGGCATTTGAAGCGCATATTTGCAATACTAAATATATTTTATAATTATAATAAATAGGTACAAATATATTTTTTCTGAACACCTTCCAGATGTTGGACGCTTTTTTTTTATATTGTGATTAATTCAAATACTCGAATTACTTTCCCCTTTTTGAGTTTGTCTGCAAACATCTCACTGTGAAAACTAAACAATAGATACATTGTCCAGGGATGTCGTTAAGTTGTCGAAGTTAGTGGCCCATCTGGGGGAGTGGCCCAGATCCAATTTATGTGGCCCAATAGAGGAAATAAATCCATCAATAACATCACTGATTAGCATTTTAAAATATTGTAATTCTTTATGAAAACAGGTCCTTGGACTTCATTGGCTAGTGAGGGACAGTAAAAAGTCCAGTGCTGACGACGTGCCTATGCATCACTGCAATGTTATTGTGGTTCCTTCCAACAGTGCAGCTCCTTCCAATATTGTAGCCCCTTCCAGTATTGTACCTCCTTCCACTACGGTAGCTCCTTCCAGTACTGCACCTCCTTCCAGTACTGTACCTCCTTCCAGTATTGTACCTCCTTCGACTATTGAGCCTCCTTCTACAATAGTACCTCCTTCCAGTACAGTAGCTCCTTCCATTAGTGTGCCCGCTTCCACTACGGTAGCTCCTTGCATTATCGTAGTTCCGTCTAAAATAAACTGCACTTCGGCCTTCGAGTCATCCTGGTGGAACTTGGCCATGTGCGCCAGATACCTGGATCTCTGCAGACAGACTTTACCACACAAATTGCAGAGATACTTCTTGACTCGGCCGTCGTGGACGTACCTCCTGTGTTCTTTCATTCTGCGATCCCTTTTAAACACTTTACCACACACGGTGCACGGATGCTGCGTCTCCTCCTCTCCGCACGTGAGTAGATGGCGGTTAAGGTCGCTGGAGTGCGCGTACTTACTGCCACACAAACCGCACTCAAAGGCCTTAATCCCGTAGTGGCTGTTCATGTGCGCCGTGTGGAAGCTGCTCTGGAAGAATCCCCGATCGCAGATTTCGCATCGGAAGGGGTAGTTGCCCTCGTGGTCGCCTCGGACGTGCTCGCGCATCGTCTTCTCATTGGTGAACTCGCGCGTGCATCCCTCGTACGTGCACGGGTACCGGATCCCCTCGTGCACAGCCAGGTAGTGCATCTTCAGGTTCACGTAGTTGGCGTACTTCTTCGGGCACTTCGGACATTCGTACTTTTCTCGCTCCCCTTCGTGGATTTTCCGGTGCTTCCTCATCGACGTCTTCGCCAACACTTTGCCACAATGCGGGCAGGGAACTGGCTCGTTATTTTCCTTCTTCTTCTTTCTCTTCCGTTTTTGTTGTGGTTGGTTCCCTACCAGGGGTGTTTCTTCTGAAACGGATAAAAATGTTTTGTCTTTTAGTCCTTGTTCGTTCCAACACATGATGAGTAACTTCTGCAAAAATGACTGAAAAAATATTTCCAGGGTGCAAGTGTACTCTGCACAGGGTGCAAGTGTACTCTGTACTTTAACGTCTAGAAAGGGGATCAGGACGTTATGAAAAGTTTTTTGTCCGAACAAGCATTTCACTCCTACATTTTCTCTCATTATGTATTGCAAAGATTTTTTTTACACTGTACCAATACAGAAATCTTCGAATGGTCAATTGTGCAAGGCATAAAACAAAACTAGTTATTTCATGGTGTTTACAAACAACTTTTATTCATGAAAAATATGGAATTATTTCACGGTATTAAAAAAAAACTTGGAAAAAAACATGGAATCCACCATTAACTAAACGGTTATTAAGTGAACTCTATAACGTATCATACAAAAGAACGTTTTTTACCCCAAAATCTCCTTTATACAGGAAGCAACAGTGTCATAGATATTTACCGACCATAGTAAATACCATAGTACAAATCGTACCATTTTACCATAGTACAAAATGGTGCCCCTTGCTGCACTTGCCTTGTCATGGCATTCACACTGAGCTGGAATGGGAACAGCACAGGTACAGGGAACAGAAACCGGGATTATTGGGTCCTGATACATTGCAATGAAATGTTCACACTGGTCCAAGACATCGGAAAGGAACCAGAATCCATTGTTTCCTATTGTGCTGGTCCAGTTCCCTGTATCGTTCCGGTACCACGTGAAAAGCCGGAAGTCCTCAAAACAGTTAACGACTTATGCAAGTTGTTGATTATCAAAAATAATGGCATTATGACATCTTCGGCTCCCCCCCACTCCCGATTGGTTTTTAACTGGTACATACGAAACTTGAGAGAGATGTTACATCTCATGTACCGAAACCTTTGACGGTGGTTCAACTTTAGAATTTCTGAATAATCAGTAATGTTCAATCTCTGTAACTGTCTGATTATCTATCTTAAACGTCGTTTTTTCCTTTCAGAAACATCAATTTATTTTAATCATCAGTATCTTTCGTATCAGATCTTTGTCTGGTATAGTGTAGTTTCATAGGCATAGACTTGCTTTCGATCACAATGAATCCCCGGACTTTTACAAGAACATTTCTGAACTTCGTTTGGTGTTTTGCAGAAACTGGTCGCGTAAACGGATCTCTGCCTTCTGCAAGATTTCTGAAACTCTACAATTGGGATCCGTTTGGGAAGTTCTGATTTCTTTTTCTCGGAGTAAATTTCTCTGGTGAGTAAAACAGTTGGTAGTTATAACGACCAAGTGAACGTAAATCTCACGTAAATCTGTGGCATGTTAAGCGTCCAATACGTCGTCTGCAGCCGCCACGGACGCTGCATCCCAGACGCTGAGCTGCCCGACCAGGATGTCCGTTTGCGGCAATAGCAGATTCTCCCTCTGTATTTCCACGCGAACGTTGTTGGTAGTTGTTGTGTTCTGGACGTCTCTTCCCCCGTCGCTCCTCTCCCTCTCCCGCTCCTCCTCCTGTTCCTGCTCCTTCTCCTCCTCCGCGTGCCGAGCCATGTGCTTCCGGAGTCGCGTCATGTCGCTGCAGCATTTACCACACAAACTGCACAGGTGAAAGCGACGGTACTTTCCCGTGTGGACGTCCCGCACATGGTCCGCCATCTGACGGTCGCTCTGGAACATCTTATCGCAGTGCAGACACTTAACGTTTCTGTCGTTCCCACAGTCGACTAAGTGTCGGGTTAACGCGCTGGAATGCGCGTATTTTTTACCACACAAGCCGCACTCATAGGCTTTTATCCCGTAGTGACTGTTCATGTGCGACGTGTAGAAATCATTCGTGAAGAATCCTCGACCACATATCTCACACGTGTACGTGAAATTGCCCTCGTGGCTCCTCAGATGCCTTCGCAGCGCCATCCTGCGGTTAAACTGCTGTCGGCAGTTTTCGTAGGAACACTTGAACGTCACTCCCTCGTGCATGCTTTCAGTGTGCATCTGCAGCCCTGATTTCGTCGTGTATTGTTTATCACATCGCCCGCAGTGAAACATCCGCCTCCCTACTGCGTGAGTTCGCATGTGACTCGTGAAACCCTTTTGCGTGATTGTTTTACCGCATGTTTTGCACGTTATCTTATCCGACTTCTTTCGTGCAGCACCAGTTGCCTGGTCGATGCTGCCACTTTCGGCTGATATTTCTTCTCCAGCTGAAACGGATAAAAATGCCTCCTTTTATTCTTTAGTCGTCATTTTCTTTGTCACGTAAAATGTGTCGTCTTCTTGCCAATTGAGACAAACACAAACTAGACTGACGTCCACAACTGAAACGAAGCATGGTGCTACTCAACAACTACCTGTCAATGTACAAATTTACGCAAATTGAGAACATCAACTGCCCTTATTTCAGAGGCTCTCTTCCGTGATGCAAAGTATGGATTTTAATTGTATCAACAGCTATTGGTCTTGAAAGACGTAGACAATGAAACTTATTCTGAAGAGACTTTCACACAATGAACACACACACGTACATATATAGGTCTGTGAACCTTACACGTTCATTTCATTGAGCCATTTATAAAACAATATAAAAATAGTTAACGAATTAATACCAACAATGCTTGGACTTAAAAAACTACTCCGTAACAAAGTCTGGTTTGTGCCCATGATATTTCTGACTGCAAAGTTGATATAACCCACTTCATGGACTTCCAAAAAACTGGTTTCACGGTCAATACAAAGTTCACTGTTGTATTGGGTTGATGTATTGATTTCAAATGTTTTTTTTTTCTTTTTCCCCATTTTCAATGACTTAAAGTCTACTTCCTATTCAGGAGTAAACTACACTTGGTATTTGTTCCTCGGAAGTTCAGACAAATCTTACGAAGTGTGGAAGATCTGACTGTTTCAGGTGCAAGAAGAATTATTCTAAAGGCCAATATGAGAAATGCTGCAAGAAAGCAGACAATTTCTCCCAAGAAAAATTCCAGTTCTTATGTCAGAAAGCAGCATACTGCGGTGCAGTCGAGTGTATTCGTTAAGGATCAGATATAACTAGCCATCTCTTCATGAATCATACCGGTATTAACTACCAGGTGTCAGCATTGTGCGTTTTCATGCAGCTGATTCTGTAGAATGCTCGACCACACGTGTTGCACAGGTAGGACTTGATTAGCTCTGGAATGAAAATTCCAGAGATTAAGTGATCCTCGTGATGAAATAGTGCTATTTTCTATACACAAATTTAGCGTCATTTTCTGGCGTCGTGACGTCATTCCAGAGCTTGGAAACCGTTGCCATGCAGGGTTACTTTATTCATCAGTTGCACAGGGAGGGCTCAATTCATCAGGTGTCTGTGTTGTGTGTTCTCATGTGGTTGATTATAGCGCTTCTGTAGTAAAACGCTCGACCACACACGTTGCAGAGGTAGGGCTGTCCCATCTGATGCGTAGCCTTCAGGTGTTCCCTCAGATACTTGTCGCATGCAAATGCTTTACCACACAGTTCGCACTTCTCCGATTTCTCCTCGCCACAGAAGCGCACATGTCTCGTGAGGTCGGTCGAATGGAAGTATTTCCGTCCACAGATGGCGCACTCATACGGCTTAATTCCGTAATGTCTGTTCATGTGGCTGTCCAGTTGTGATTTGTACATGAGTCCTTTGTCGCAGATTTCGCATTTGTACGCGTAATCACTATTGTGAATCTTGACATGTGCTGCGAGACTGTTCTTTGACAGGAATGTACGACCGCAGGCTTCGATGGGGCAAGACATCTTCTGGCCTTCGTGGACAGCTGTTACGTGTGATTTCAACGTAGCATTCCCCGCAAAGGATTTATAGCACACAGTGCACTGATATCTGGTCTTCCAGTGTCTCTCTATGTGGCTCTTTAAGCTTTTCGCTGTCTTCAATTGTTTTCCACAAATGCCGCATTCAAGTTTCCTTTCTACGGTAGTTGCTTTTACAAAACGAATCTCTTCTGATTCTTGGGCGGACAGTTCAGCTGCATCTGAAAATAGAAAACACAAATTATCGTCCAAAGCTCAACTGACAGCGCAGTTATTTTTCTCCCTTTATTAACTAAACAAAGGTACCGCGTAAATTTTAATTATAACAAAGACTTTAATTTGCATTAAATAATACAGGATATATTTTGCAACAAATTGTTCATACAACTATCATTACCAGACGAGATATGAGGAATACTTACTGGGTTTATTGCTATTAAAAATCCATCCTGTGCGTGGTATAGAGAGCTGCTTTTCCAGGAATTACACCACAATAATGACAACACGTTTGAATTCAATTTTACTTATATTTATTGCTTCCGAAAAAGATCTTCATTTCGCCACGACTACCAAGTTTGTACATGAATTTCAATATTTGTGTTCCAGTACATGAACAATTTATCCTGGAGATCCTATTCTTTGTACATGTATGTGTTTTCATGGTTCAATTTCCAATGCGTAAAATATTTTGTCGCACTGCTCGCACCCAGTGAAAGTTGTTTTTTTTTAACTAAAGTTTCCCTGAAATCTGCTTCTCGTAAATAGGATTTATTACAAAGATCGCATTCAAATTCGGCAGATCTTGTGTACAGTTTCCCAATGCTATATTTTTCAGTGACTTCCCATAAAACATTTTTGCAATAAAATTGATCAATATCCTTAAAAGATAGTTGGCACAGCTGTGTGTACAAGTGATTTCTTGATTCTGGGATTCATAAACTGACTATCTTCTAAGTGGTTTGCACACATGACTTTAGTTTTAGACAGTCTTTCTGATGTGTACGCAGCCAGGTCGGGTTTTTTTGAGTATTGATTTGGTACCTGCGGCAGAGACATTTCACCTCCACACCAAAACTTGCAGTGTCTGTGTGTGGAGTAAACCTGAATCACCCCCTCGTAAAACTGAATCAGACCCTAATAAAACTGAATCAGTCCCTCATAAAATCTGAGTCACCCCTCATAAAACTGAATCAGACCCTAATAAAACTGAATCAGTCCCTCATAAAATCTGAATCACCCTCATAAAACTGAATCAGACCCTAATAAAACTAAATCAGTCCCTCATAAAATCTGAATCACCCTCATAAAACTGAATCAGACCCTAATAAAATTGAATCAGTCCCTAAATCTGAATCACCCCTAAACTTGAAGGTAATTTTACAAAGCTTCAGAAGATGTTGTTCCGTTTACGGTCAACTTGTTTATTTAGAGGTTTCCGGCCAGTCAATCGTGGGTCCGAATGTCGCATGTACCATTGACTCCAGCTGCTCAATGTACTCAGGTAAATTCTGTTGTATAATGTTGCATGTACAGCCTGTAGAGAGAAATCTACAATTCAGATTAATTCATTCCACGATAAAATAACTGCGTAGTCAGTTACCTTCAAATGACGCTTCTGTTTAAGGAACTTATTGTGGAGGCTACTCGCAATGTAAGAAATGTGTTTGTCCAAGTACCGGATACGTATATGTTGCAAGTGATACAGCATGTTTGGCAAGTGAGTACAAAATATTGTACTCGAATTATTTATTTGATAAAGCCAACAGATGTAATATGTGAAAATTATATGGCTTCAATTCTGAATAATGATGGGTTGAGAAATAGCAAACACGGCAATCTAACTTTTTCGAAACTCTCTGCAGCTTAGTTGCCAATCAAATAAGTTTGGATACAAATTTAGATATGTCAATAGTGCAAACATTTAGTTAACACAAAAATGCCAATAATGCCAACTTCGGGAATTTCAAAACCTCAATTAGGTTAAATTTTAAACGTATTCCTTTTGCAGCTGCAAAGATAGGAGAAGCATGCAAGAATGATCTCCAGTGTCCGGACAAACAGGGAGGCACCTCGGCAGGAGGTTCGTGCACTTCCAGCAAGTGCGCCTGCGACACGGGATACATTTCCAGCTCCGACCAAACATGTAGGTTGAAGACATTTTGATAGTTTTTTATACCCCCTATTGTAAATACTTTGCCGTGTTTGTAATTCGTGTTTTACCGTTTTTTCAACGTGTGAGTAATATTTGAGATAGAACAACAATGCAAGATCATTTGGTTACAATACTTTAACGACGTCTTAGAAGAGAGCGTTAAACATGTGAAACTTTGCTATTCAATTCTTATCTGCGACCTGGCCTAGAATTTGATTACAACCAACAAGCTTCATCTGATCGAGGTGCGAGACCCCTCATAGACTTCAGTGCATTTCGAAATTGTGAAGCAAAGTTCCAAATGGATGCTTTGTGGTTTCAGTGGTTCCTTCATGATGGGGAACATTAACTGTTTCCCAGGCAAAAGTCGTTTACATCAATCACTTAGTTGTGCAATAATGTTGTGACTTTCATTTTATCATTTGTTACGTTTCAATGAAAAACCAAAGTAAACCACACGGAATTTGTACTTGAATACTAGTTATTTATTCGCTTACTTAATTACAGCATGCCATCTACCCTACCCGACGGAGGATTGCACAACAGCCCAGGGCTGTAACACTCCTACCCTTGTCACTTGTACTAACAACAAGTGCGCTTGCAATTCTGGCTATGTAGTCGACAGCACAAAACAAAGTGAGTGTTAATTTAAGAATAATGGCTTTATTTGCAAATTACACCACGGTTGCGTGCTGTGTCTTTTGTTCTGGCAGTGGATTATTTTTAACGAATACACGGCTATTTCTATTCTTGTACTGAATGCATTGCAACACGATGGAGTCAATACAGCAGAAGAAGCTATGAATGCATTCATTAAAAATTTCCAACTGTTATGGTCAACCCACCCTGCTTGCACTTAGACTAGATCTGAATAGCATGTGGTCATGAAAATTCATGTAATTCTCAAGGCTAACTTCAATCACTTTTTTTGATAAAACTATCAGTTATAATGATAAGATTTTTTTACACACCATACCTCATACTGTTCTGTAAATATTTCTCTGTACAGAACAGCTCCAAATCACCTTCAAAATAGCTTAAATTGACATTTTTTTAATTTGTGAAAAAAACAAAAAATTTTACCTCACTCCCAGCCTCATTCTGATGTACAGCTCAATCAATAGCATTGCTCCTTTTGGGTCATGTGATCACAACAACAAGAAACAAAGAAGAAGGCCATGGCAGCATGTACTGATTTCTTTAATCCTTTGCATCAATATTTATGTAACTCCAAAAGGCAATTCCAGCCAGAAAACACTATCTACATACTCCACATACATTGGCACAGAATATGTCATGCAGTTTGAATGGAATTTCTACAGTAATCTGCAAATTATGAAGGCATGCTTTAGATCTAGATCCAGGACTTCCCACCATTAACATGTGTTCACTGTGATATCCGAGCAAATAATGACAATTTGCCTGCCAATACACTGAGTTAAAATCTACACAGTTATTGGTCTCAATGAAAAATGCCCGGAAAGACCAGCCAGTGAGCCATGACCAAGGAGCAGCCGACCACAATGGAGGTCAGTGCTATTCATGTAATTTCTATTCACCCATTCATGCAGTCCCTTGCAATTTATAGACCAGTGGCACCCAACCGTGATGTAAGTCAGTTAAACAATATGTTTCTGTGCATTGTGAAAATTAATCAACTCCTTGCTTCACTCGTCGTGCATTATTTTTCATGAATGCACAGAAAACCATTGATTAACTCATACATAAACAATTGATTTTATGCTTGAACATATTGATTGACACGTATAATTAATTTTAGCATGTCGTAAGCCTATCCTTGGGGAGTCTTGTGCAACAAGTCCGGGCTGTAACACTGCTCAGTCGACATGCACCAATGACGTATGCGCTTGCGATTCTGGCTACATAACAGACAGCAGCACAAAAAGTGAGTATTAATTTGAGAATTAATGACCTGAATCGCAAAATAAGCAATTGATTTTGTGCTTGAACATTGGACGTTCACGTGTTAAATAAATTACAGCATGTCGTTTACCCATCGTTGGGGAGGCTTGCGCTACCAACCCAGGTTGTAGCACTACACTTTCCTCATGCACCAGTAGCGTATGCGCTTGCAATGGCGGGTACATAAAAGACAGTGGCAGTAACGGTGAGTATTCACTTGAAAAAAAACCTGTGTCTTTTTAATTTCATTTAAAGAATCGATTTTTTGAATTTTTAATACTACTTGTACCAAAACAATGACACCCCTAGAGTGGCTGTAATTCCAGCAGTTTATGGGGTAATTGTTTTCACGTATACGTAATAAAGTCATACCAGAGCTATTCTTCAAAGGGAATTTTCGATCTATTTCAGTATGTCGCAGGTCATACATTGGTGAGGCATGTACAGCCAATACAGATTGCATAGATACAACAACCATGGAATGTACCAACAGCAAATGCGCGTGTTTAAGCACCCATCCTACGGTACTGACCCAAATTTTATGAAGTAGACCTCATTTAACTAGTGGTTTAAATTATTAAGAAGCTGGATCTATGAGTAATACAGATACGTGCAATCTTACACATGAATGGACATTTTCAGAGATAGGAGAAAAGGCCTGGTCCATCCCCCTTGTTTACTGACACTTTATGAAACCTTCATACATCGGACTTACTTACAATATTATGGCAATTTCTATCACATACACTGAACTGGCTTGAAGAGTAGAGTATAAAATAGGTATTAACTTTAACTTGCACCTAGTTGTCCGGATGATTGTGGACTTGTATATTGTGAGTGCTGCCAGAATAGAAGAGAAGCGAGTCGGAGTACTCACCAAAAGCACAATGTGTGGAAACAAGGCATCCAATCGTCCCTTTTGCCCGGATGTTCCACTGACTTTTCGCAATATGTTATCATATTTTGGGTTAGGCGAACATCTGTTAAGACTGTTTATTGGTGACTCGTAGAGGTACCTTATTGATGGAATTGGGGTTGCTGCACGGTTTTTTTGGGAATTTTTTGGACACGAGGTGAAAGATATTATTTTTGC
>JBCAUG010736952.1:0-11671 GCA_038406175.1 Haplosyllis leylae
TGACAAACTGTGTTTTTTGTGGTACTGCAGTCTAGCCTTTGTTTACAAACAAAGCGAGATATAGTTCGTTTGTAGCCAAACTGTGTTTTTCCGAATAAATACAGTTCGGCTACAAACGAACTATATTTTTTTTCCGAAACTCATACCGTAAACTCATACTCATACTCACAAGCATCGATCACACTGTAAAGGTGCTTCATAAATTATAATTTTTAAGGGTCACGAAGGGTTCGATCTTCAGAAGCAGAAGCCTCACATTTTCCTGAGATCGTGTTATGATGAACTCAAACCAAGTCAGAAGAAAAGTTAAGGAGCGTCCTATCGAAACCAGGCTTGATTTACCTTGCTGTGTTTGTTACCAAATCTTCAACTTGTTCCAAGGTAAATTCTTAGATTTGAAAGAGTGGACTTAAGGAAACAGGCCAACAGGAAACAGACCAACATGTGGGATAACATCAGCAGAAAAAACCGATGGTACATTACTTTAGGTGTAAATATATATATTATTGATATCGTGAATTTGAGGTGGTGATAAGAATTACTGAACATTGTGGTTTTGATCACTTATTCGTATAGACTATTGGTAAACATAAATTGTTTCAGTACAAATAAGCTCAAACCCATTAAGCACTGCATTCAAACATGTGTACACCTAATTAAGTAGGTAAAATGAGAACCCTATTATTCCCCATGTTTATTACAAGTGTTCACTTTCTCATATTTGTATGTGATACTGATGTAAAAAATAGAATTAATAATAAATATATATTTTATGAAACATGTGTTTTCAAATGTAGACAAATCAGAGTTTATTTATTGTGCAGAAGTTAACTCTTGTGATGCTTACCAGTATTTTCGAGGATAAAGTGCATGACAATGATTATTGCCAATGAAATATTCAGGGATTACAGCTTTCTGCCGAGGAATAGCTAGGCTAAATTATATTGCTATCGAGGATTTCCTTGAAGGCAATGTAGATATATAAGCTGAACGAAGTCTTGGTAAAATGTTGCTGACAAGAAAGTACTGGGGAACATCACACTTCATGTCGAGAAAGTACTCACCTAACCAAAATAAACAAGAAAATAATAAAAAAACCCCCCAGATTTTTACTGATAAAATACTGGAGGGGAATATAATGCCATCGAGCCTTTCCTCGGTGCATTTATTAACAGAATTAGATCAGAAACAGATACAGAAAACTTTTTGTCAACACATTTTTGTCTAGTGATGCTCCCTTAACAGGAAGTGGTTGGGGAAGTCGAATGTTTCCAGTGTGACCCTCCACTGGAAATCTCAACCTCTACCTCTGGTAAAATGGAGGCAGATGCAAGTTTAAAAATGCTCAATGTGACTGAACAAATACGACCTAATCAAGGTAATAATGATGCATGGCTATGGTAGTCTAACAGTACCAACAACAATTGGTTGATGTTGATTTGTAGATACTGCTGTTAGGCTAAAAGGGAGTGGCACCCCTTGCCTCCAGAGCTGCTTTTCAGGTCCTTTCACAAATAACATTGAGATCAAGGCAATCATTGCATATGCAAATGTGTATTTGTGAGCTCAAGTGTAATATTCTGTTCAAGTATCACATTGAAAAATAGCATTTTAAGTGGAGAATGTACAAATTTCACAGAAGCGATAATAGATATTAGAACTGAAAGATGAATGTACTTTTCATTAATCACAAGTTAATATTTAAGACATATTTTATTTAACTAGGTATCTATTGCCAACCAAACTACTTTGGTATATTTTTTAAATTTAATTACCACATTGGCAATAAATCACAACAAGGCTTATTGAAAGTTCAGATACTATGTTGAAAACAGGGACTCAGTGAGTAACTTATTTCTGCTATATTTTGATATGTACCTGTTGTATTTCAGTTTTATCACATACTGTGATTGTCAAGTGAAATTTACTGACTTAAAGTGAGCAGCTACTCTGCCAAAGTGAGACCAGCTACTCTGCCAAAGTGAGACCAACTTTTTGGAGCATCTTGGCAGAAGAAAGGTAAAAAGTATTTTACAATCATTGCAACCACATGTGTGTCAAATATTGTCTGTAAATTGGGTTTGGAATCATCATAATAGGTCATATTTATAAAAACATAAATGCTGTAGTATTTGGAGAACGCTCCCTGTAATTCTGCATAATTGTGATAGTGATGCTCTCTTCGGTGCTGGGACGGCAAGTTGAAGGGCTCAGTGAATTTCAAATATTTCTAATTTATTGCTTTGTATCATTTAGCTGGGGTCAGAATTTATTCGCAGCTGCATAGTACATATTCATGCCCACTTATGTTAAATTTATTTATGTTAAAACAGGTTGTAATGGGTCTTCGCGGTTTCTTCTTATTTGCGGCAAAGATATGGAGTTTCTTGTGCTACTGTATTCGTCGACAGGTTCGATCCGTAAGTATTCGATGCCTCATTCATATATGTTGTTTCTGTAACATTGATTCAAGTGTACTTGGGATTATTTACATCCTACTTATGCAGCCTTCTGAAATGAGAGGCCACGGACTATTAGTAGTTTTAAATCTAGTGATCTAGATTTAACAATTCAGATAGTTCTCCATATACCAGCAAATTAGACCACCACAAATTTTTATGGACAGGAAATAACATGATTTTTAGGTACAGGTGTACTGGATACAGGCATAATGCTGCATATGGATATACATATCATCTACAACTGCCATTCCTTCTTTAACTTCTAAGCAGTAACTTTGACATTTGGTTAGTTACATGGCTGCAGTCATTTTGGAAGTTGAACTTCCATTCATGCTCTTTTGGGTGGTCTTCTTTCAAAAACTCTGGGCTAGTTTTGCTGCCAATCACTTCCACTGATTGGCTACTCAGTTGGTGAAGAAATTATGCCCGGTTCCTTTTTCTGATGTCTGTTGTCTTCTATTTTGAGTGTCAATCTTCACCACTTTGATCAGCAGGTGGAGGAGAAATTGAATTTCCTTGTCAGAGTTTGGCATAGTCCATGCGTCACGGTAACCAGGGTCTAATACTTTATTTAGTTACCTTAATTGAAATGTTTGTATTTTATTTTGTTGGATTTGTCCTTTCCGTTTCATTGTTCCTGCCATTGTCTAAAAACTAACTTATATTGGTGTCAGTTATCAGTGTTTTGTTCAGTGTATTTTAAGTACAATCACTCAGTCAAAAGTTTTGAATGTTTGGTTATTATTGAGGGTATATTTGGAAAATAGTGTCTGTCCCCTGATACAATTGTTTTTTTTTATGATGCAGTTGAAAGAGCACAGTGAAATAATTATTTCCAACAATGTTATACTTCTAAAACTACAGCATTTGGTGTTTTGTTCATGCACTCTGTGCTTAGTATCACATCAGGTAAAAGGGTATTCCAGAGTTGCATTCCGGGGAGGGGTAACCATACTATTATTGTTTAGTCTTGAAAGTTAAGTTGCGAGGGTCGAACTGATTCTGTGCATCGCAATCTTGGTGTCTCAGTGCTGCCGCAGTTCCCTTAGTTTGAAAGTTTAAATTTTGAATCCCTTTGCCATGTTTGGCACATGTGATATGAAGTTTTCAAACCAGATACAGGAACATTTTCTGCTAAGTTTCTATGTTTATCGTATTCCATCAGCACAACATCATTATTATTGAAATCTTTGCGAGCGTTCTTGATGGTTTGCCTGGATTAGCAACATGGACCTAAACACGGAACTAGCAACTATTGTAAAATTTGCTGAAAGACATTGATTTGCCTAAATGTTTTAATGTTAGGCAAGAAACATGTTGAATGATTGAGTCACAAGGATTCATGTTCATATAATTGCTCAAAAAAAATTTTCTGGAAAGGCATCTGTCATTCAGAGAACTATTGACCTTTTATCTTCAGCTATATATATGTTTTCTGTTACAGATTGTTCAGCATCAAACAGTAAAATACGAAATTGTTCCATTGTCACCGCTCTCCAAACACAGAATAAGTAAGAGTCATTTTTCAAATAGATTATTGCATCTTTTCTGCAAACAGATTGAATTTTTTGAATTGGTTAGCTTTGTGCATGTAGAAAAAAATAGGGAAACATTGAGGACCACATACAGTTGGTTGTATTTCATAAACTTTTGTTACAAAATGTCTGCAATAAAATATTTGTGCATTTGACTGTTGCTAGGTATGGTGAGGAGGAAAACTCTAGTTTTAGACCTCGATGAAACGCTCATTCACTCCCATCATGACGGAGTGCTTCGTCAAACAGTCAAACCAGGGACACCTCCTGATTTTGTCCTTAAAGTAAGTAAATGAATTAGAATGGAACTCTGTAGAGAGTAGTAACACTCCATGCAAATGATGTTTCCAGATGTTAGAGAAAGCAAAATAAACCAGTAATACTTACAATCACATAAAATATATTCTTATTTCACTTATTTGTAGGTTGTTATAGACAGACATCCTGTCAGGTTCTTCGTACACAAACGGCCACATGTAGATTTCTTTTTAGATGTTGTAAGTACATGTTGTCTTCGTTTGAAGTAGTAATTAATAGCAACCATACTAACTGTGTAATATCCAAAATGCGCATGCATAGTTTTTCTTTATAACATTTTCTTACTGTATTGTAGGTTAGTCAGTGGTATGATTTAGTTGTGTTTACTGCAAGTATGGAGATATACGGTGCTGCTGTAGCTGATAAACTTGATAACAACAAAGGAATATTAAAACGAAGGTATTATAGGCAGGTTAGTTGATTTCCACATTCAGTTTTAGTGTGACAGCTTTCACAAAGATAAGGATGAAACACAATGGACAGTCACTGCTGTATTCCTTATGAACAGCTGCTGAAAATCGGTGTCAGCTCTTCACATCTTGTTCACCAAATAATCCGTAATCTCTATTTCAGCATTGCAATTTGGATTTTGGTAGTTACACAAAAGATCTTTCTGCAATTAGCGATGATTTGTCATCTATATTTATTCTCGATAATTCACCCGGGGCCTACCGGTCCTATCCAGGTATGGTATGTTTCTGGCTATCTGTATCCAAAATTATAAATATTATACATGTAATCATATTGCTAATTTCAAAACACCTTGATTAGTAGATGAGTTGAAAATTTTCTTCATGGCGTTTGTTTTTGTTATATTTTCCAGACAATGCAATTCCAATCAAGTCGTGGTTCTCGGATCCAATGGACACAGCACTGTTAAACTTGTTGCCGATGTTAGATGCTCTCAGGTTCGTTTCAGATGTACGCTCACTACTCAGTCGGAACTTACATCTACATCGGTTGTGGCATTAGCTAAAGGAGGCTAGGCCGGTCACCATAATCACAACAGCTCCACCCTTCCTTAAAACCAAACTGTGATGGTCTACTCCTAAAAAAAAGATTGCTGCCGCAGCTTTGTTGAGGGTTTTACAGCATATTTGTACAATAGAACACACTTTTACTTGACCAGCGACAAGAGTCAACATGCTCATTGAAACCCATTTTGCCATATTTTGCACATTCAAATCAACGCCAATGGCTGATGACTGCGTCATGTGTAAGAGTGGGATGTATATTTCATGTTTTGTTTTGTGTTAATTAGTTATTAGTGGCTCATTTTTATGTGCCGATGGTAACTGGTAGGTGGTTATTGAACATAAAAAGTTATGGATTGTGGTAAGTCTGTTCACGTGATTAATTTAAAAAGGAAATAATTTGTTGGCTACGGACGTTGTGATACTGTGTGATACTATCTATTATTGTTTAGTTTTGCGCTTTTATACCGGTAGCCAAATTACATCAAAGCGCAGGCATTTTTCACCGAAATATGCCGTAACTGTTAACACAGATGATATATTGTGCAGAGAACTATTTTGTACTCCTGCTTACCCGAGTCAGTCCATTATGTGCGTAGAGACTTGAGGTGCAATTGTGCAGGATAAATTTCTTTGTGAACAATATTGCATATCAGTTTATTAACTTTAGTTCATATCAAATAGGAAGAAATATTTGCTAGCATGCATTGAAGTTAGATTTTTAAAGAAATTTGGGTTACCATTGAAGTTTGAAAGAACAGAAATTTATTTAGAACTCGTGCAACGATTAATATGTGTGATAGCCACATGGGCACTCGGATCTTGTGAATTTGGTCTCAGATTAGTTAAATGTATGTAATATTGTTTGTGTGCATGAACACGATGTTTTGAAACATACATTTTAAATCAGAAAAAGAGAACAGTGCAGATTATTGCTAGTCGTGGTTGTATAGAGCTACCAACCAATATTCATTAATCATGTACCATGTACATACATGATTAAATGTATATAATGTAAGATATATATATATGTACAACTTATATATTCCCAAGTGTTCACACCTGTCAGAAGTTAAACATCAAGACATCTGTTTGTACATAAAATGGTGATAAAAAAGTGTGCAAGATCTGAGCTGTTTTGGGAGAAACTATACTTTCATTATGTCCTGTGATAATGAAACAAAGAAGTCTTAGTGCGTACACATCAGTATTTCGTGCTTGAGTTATTGGCATGGAAGAGCTTTTTTGTGAGGAAAAAGGAAAGAAAAGTAAGCTCCATAACAGGCCACTTGCAGCAAATAACTAAAAACCGAGACAAGTCTTCATGTACTGTAATTTATATTGACATAAGACTGCATGCGTCATGTATCGTCTTTCGCGTGACCATTCCGAGTGTATGATATTCCAATCATTTTGCAAGAATCTATTTGAAGTTGTTGCGTGTATTTCATTTAAAATCGATGCGGTGCGTGGCACCAGCACATCAGTCCTATTACATGGGATTGTTCTTATGTATTTTAAAATATTATGATCGCAATGTAGCATTATTTGTCAAATTAAGTTTGCTTCATTTAAGTGGCCACTTTAGTAGTTGTTATTACAGTGCTTAATTATAAGGGCATCAGTCGCAAGTTGCGAGATAGGATTATATTGACTACACATGAGTATGATTAGTAAAATTCATATTCATATTGATGATAAAAACCATACGACTTCCAAGTGATCGTATGTACGTCACCACTTTGTCCACTTCCTTTGGCCCGAGAACTTCGTCAATCTCATTACCTGTATTTCTTTCATTATTTATTCAATGTGTTTCATTCACTGCTAAACGAACCTTTTTATTTTGATTATCATTTTTGTGCCATATTTTACTTGGTATGTCATAGAATCAGATGACAAATTAGATTTCAAAAACACTTGGTTATTTAAACCCCCCTTCACCGTGTCATTTTGTCTAAAACAAGTAATATCAAACTAAAAAGAACAATTTTTGGTATTCAAGTCTAATATTTTAAGGGAACGTTACATATTTAGGATTATAATTACATTTAAAAATAATTTTTACTTTCGTATCTAAGTGAGTACACTAAGGCATCTACATTTCATTGTACACCTACCAAATATGATCTTGGTTCAGTCTTATAATGTGTATTTTACCTCCGGTTCTCGTCCCCCCTACCTCCTCTTGGTTTCTGAAATTCTCAGTTTACCTAAGTATTCTTACAGCAACTTGGGATTGTGGATAAATATGTAAAGTAAATAAATGTAAATAAGATAAAACACTCAAAGTTTTCTGTCTTTTTATGTTTTATGTAAAAATAATCTTGTAACATGTAAAATCGTGAATGTTGATGGTCATACCCTTCAGATGTTCATTACGTTAATACAAGTTCACTTTGGAGCACTCCCAATAATTTACTTTCTTCGACACTGTGTAAAACGTTTTGTAATGAACATCCCGTGGCTTAAATTTTTTTTATTTTACAATAGTTGTTCATAAATTACATTCCTTCAAATTTCCATCAAAAGTAGTGGTGACGGAGGCTTCTACTTGTTCGAATTGAAAACAAACTTAGGTCATGATTCCATCCATCCATTTTTTTTTTGAGGAATCATTTTTCATCCTGTTTTAACAATTACAAGAGCAAGTTGTTACTGTAGATGTCTGGTTGGTGCTAAACAGAGAGCCTTAGTGGCTTATGGCCGGTAATGAATATTAGAAGTGCGAGGGTCACTCTGCTGTGTGCATATTATTCATTTTTAATAGGGGATCATGTATTTTGAAGAAACATGTCAAACAACTTGATATAGAAGTAATGTCTCCTGATGACAGTGTTAGTGCCATAGCTTTCAGCCCAGGAGTTTTGCCATCCACTTTCCTTCACTGAACAATTAGGACCTAATCAAGGTAATAATGATGTGTGGCTATGGTAGTCTAACAGTACCAACAACAATTGGTTGATTGATGTTGATTTGTAGATACTGCTGTTAGGCTAAAAGGGAGTGGCACCCCTTGCCTCCAGAGCTGCTTTTCAGGTCCTTTCACAAATAACATTATGGTCAAGGCAATCATTACATGTGTAAATGGACCCTTAAGGTCAAGGCACAAACATTGTGCATGTGAATGGACCTTCAACCACCATTCCTGAGTGAGGTTTAAGCAAAATGCTTCCTTACACTTTAACTGACACATTCCAATGATGCAATTAATGAAAAAGAAAACCAAAGAACTTGTGTATGTTACAAGTGTTGATGTATTGGTTGGTTATCCCTTTTGGGTGAAGAGAAAATTAGGTATTGCCTGTTGTGGGTTGCTCACTGTAAGTGAGCTCAAGTGTAATATTCCCTTCAAGTGGCATATTGAAAATTTTAACTGTAGAATCTTACAAATTGCACAGAAGTGATAACAGATATTAGAACTGAAGGATGAATGTACTTTCATTAATCACAAGTTAATATTTAAGACATCTTTTAACCAGGTGTCTACTACTTTGGTGTATTTTTTTAAATTTAATTACCACATTGGCAATAAATCACAACAAGGCTTATTGAAAGATCAGATACTATGTTGAAAACAGGGACTCAGTGAGTAACTTATTTCTGCTATATTTTGACATGTACTTGTTGTATTTCAGTTTTATCACATACTGTGATTGTCAAGTGAAATTTACTGACACAAAGTGAGCAGCTACTCTGCCAAAGTGAGTCCAACTTTTTGGAGGATCTTGGTAGAAGAAAGGTAAAAAGTATTTTACAATCATTGCAGCCACATGCGTGTCAAAAAATTATCTGTAAATTTGGTTTGCAACCATCATAATAGGTCATATTTATCGTACTTGTTGTAGGTATCAGTCTCTGGTAGTGTGAATGGACCATAAGTCTGTATCGTAAACTTATCTTCTGCAGTGTTTTCTCAGTTAAACCATCTGCAAGGTGATCCAACTCCGCCCGCTACATGCCTGTGTGACAATTTTCACAGTACAAATTTTGTTTTTTTTTAAAAATATTTTTGTAGTGAATGGAACAGAACGGAGCAGAGATAAGAAATAATTTGGGCACAGCTGTCAGTCCTGCCACCACGTCGTTCGGTGGTGGCAGCTCTGCCGTGGTAGGTGAACCACTGGCCGCTGCAGTAGCCACCACCATTGCACCTCCAGCTCAACCCGTCTCAGCCAACCTGCAGTTTGCCCAGCCTTCAGGGAAACCATTGGTGTGTATTTCATTCAGAAGATATCATTTGTACATAAATATTTCGGTGTCAGATTAATGTTTATGTACAGGAATAATTTACTTCTAATGATAATCATGAAGTATGGTGCACTTGATCAATGCTCGCGTTTTTAGAGTTATACTGCAAAGATGGCAAATCGATCTGCACCAGTGCGACAGAACACACCAGGAACGTCTGGAATTATAGACAAGAAACGAATTCAGGATCTGGTTAAGGAAGTTGACCCCATGGAACAGTTGGATGAAGACGTGGAAGAGGTATACTCTACTGAAGGATTTATTTACATGGTGATACCATAAAAATCTACAGGAACCAAAATTATAAAATTTGGCAGTTTTTTCGGACTAGTATAGTACCAAATATTCTGAGGAATTGTGCAGGAGAGTGAAATATTATGTGTCATTTGAACTACCGCACTTTGAAACATTTAGGTATATTGTTCAATTGTCAAGTTTTTTCTTTGCAGATGCTCTTGCAAATTGCAGATGATTTTATTGACAGTGTTGTCACTGCCTCGGCACAGCTTGCAAAACATCGGAAGTCAAATACAGTTGAAGCCAAGGACGTCCAACTGCATTTAGGTATATTACCATGTTACCGAAAAAGTTGTTAGTGGTTGACAAACATTTAAGAAAAATGCTTTACGAGAAAAGGAAGGGTGTGAGTACAAATACAATTATTGACGTACATGGCAACCACAGAATGAAATAAAATGATAACATTTCAGAACGAAATTGGAATATGTGGATTCCAGGCTTTGGCTCTGATGAATTGAAGCCATACAAAAAAGCAACCACGACAGAAGCTCATAAACAAGTAAGTTGTATCACCATTGACACATGTTCGTTGTTTGTGAAATACTATATGAGCTATTCAAATTTTTCCGTAATTACACAAAGTTGGCAATAAAGGCTTACATAGTGGATACCGAAGTCAGATACAATACCTCAACTACCACTTGCTACGTTAGCTCAGAGAGGAGAGCATCAGACTGGAATAGGAAAGGTCCCCAGTTCTATCCTCACTGGATTGAACTTTTTTCACTATTTCCAATGCAAGCGGCAAATATGCCAACAATGTCAACTTTGTTTAATTTCGGGGAATAAAACTCGATTATACTTGAACACCGATCAATTTAATTGACAAATAATTGAATATATGACCTTTGTTATTTAAGAATTGCCCTTATGTATTCATTGAAACTGTGACGCATCATTTAAACGTGAATAAAACGCTTTTCGAACAGGCTGTAGCATAAGTGCAAAAGTAGTAACATTCCTTCCATCATTTTCAGAGATTGGCGCTTATAAAGAAAACGTTGAAGAAATACTGATCTCCGAAGTTTTTTTTTCTTTTTTTGCTGTTATCACAAGTTATTAAGACTCAATTAGTCAAAGAGATATATTTTGAATGGAGCATATTTCCAAACGGGTAGATATATTTTAATGTGCATTACACGTTGTATTTCCTGTGGAGAAGACCACAACATGTACCATATTTGGCTCAGAGTATTGTCGACAGTGTACATATGTGTAAATAAAAAGTGGAATAAATATTGATACTCTACTTTTAATTTTAACAGGTTGTTTGTTTTGAAAAATACGTTTTCTATGTTGTTTCAAATAAACAAAATGTCTGCGTTTCAATATTTTTATCAATAAAGTCAACAACGTCTTGAACATGGGACTATCAGTAAATTAAATCATACCAGTGAG
Source organism: Haplosyllis leylae (assembly GCA_038406175.1). Lineage (NCBI taxonomy): Eukaryota > Metazoa > Annelida > Polychaeta > Phyllodocida > Syllidae > Haplosyllis > Haplosyllis leylae. The sequence goes on from JBCAUG010736952.1 coordinate 11,239, forward strand.
CAAATGGATAATGAGACATTTTATATTTATGTAAAATTAAGGAATTGAGTTTTGACCAGTGGTTACACATTATTATCCACGTTATTGAGAGGACAGCTTTACAGCCTTCTGTTGTTTTGCCAACACTTTGCCCAATGATGCTCCCTTGACAGGAAGTGGTTGGGGAAGTTGAATGTTTCCAGTGTGAACCTCTGCTGGAAATCTCAACCTCTACCTCTAGTAAAATGGAGGCAGATGCAAGTTTAAAAATGCTGGATGTGACTGAACAATTGGGACCTAATCAAGGTAATAATGATGTGTGGCTATGGTAGTCTAACAGTACCAACAACAATTGGTTGATTGATGTTGATTTGTAGATACTGCTGTTAGGCTAAAAGGGAGTGGCACCCCTTGCCTCCAGAGCTGCTTTTCAGGTCCTTTCACAAATAACATT
>JBCAUG010736963.1:0-11671 GCA_038406175.1 Haplosyllis leylae
GTGTAAACAAATTGCCACCAATAAATGCAGGTTAAAGTAGGCCTACTTATCATAAAACTGCCAAAGGCTCATGTTAATGGCCAGGGCAGGATGTTAAGGGCACCTCTACGAGCCAGCAATTATTTACACTCCCTGACGTTGATAATAGACCAACAGGGTCTCTTTTCTCCTGAGGGGGTTAGAGCGATAGTAGAAATGTTCTGAGCACTTCTGTCTTACATCTACTAGTTAATTTACAAAAATAAATATAGCAAGGGTAGATAATGGTTGACTTACCAGTCAAGTCCTGATCGCACTGATGGTGACGAGTCTCGTGTTGCACGAGGACTGAGCGGAACAATTAAACTCTGGTCTTTCTTTGCGGCATAATAATTTAAATAGCTCATTTCGAAATCTAGACCCAACAATAATGTACAATACACCATTGATACTGTGGTTCAGATACTGTGTTAGATTCATGAACACACGATAACTAGGAACATCTTCAAGTCGAATTATGAATGAACGAGCATATGCCACCGCAGTGGGAGCAGTGAGAAGTAAAAATGTAACGGAAACAGTAACAACCATAGCTGTCCCCCTGGTGGCAGATTTACTCAGAGCTTGGTCTGTAGATTCAGTAAAATTACTTTGACATTTGGCTCTCATAAATTTGAATACAATTCCACAATTAGTTAAAAACATAAATGTAAAAGGCAAAAAAGAATAAAGAATAGAATCTACTACATCCAGAGCTCCCCTGATGTCAAAAATGTAAATACAGGTATCATACCCTGATGATTCAATGACGCCTGCTTTGATAACAAAGAAGAACAAAGAGTCATATCCTGCCAAAATAACCCCAGAAATACCTGTCACCTCTTTAGCTGTTCTTACTGTACAAACGGTTTTTGATTTTAGAGGAAAATAAACAGCAAAACATTTTTCTAAAGACATCAGGACTAATAGCGTTGAAGAATAATCAGATCCAAAATAGAAGAGGAAGTAGTAGAGTTTACAGTCCGTCCATACTCGAGGATCTACTTGTCTATGTGTAACGTGCCTCATCCACACCCGCTCCACAGAACCACTGCAGTGCAAAATTTAATTTAATAAACCTACATTTCGTTCTTACAGTCATCCCATTTACCAATAGTTAATTAACCAATAGTAAAGCACTTCTTGGTTTCAATTTTTAGCATTAACAATGTTCACCAGACAGCTACAATTAATTGCATTTTTGGTAACCTCAAAACTGTAACAATTATTCTGCAGAAGAACTTGCAGATGAGAGACCTTCCATACTTTCACTAATTCCAGTTGGAAAATTTTTATTTAATCTAATGATGCACAATGAAATTTTGTCAAGTAAATTAATTAAAATAAGTTTATTGTAAAGTCAGCTGCTCTGCTAGTTAAGCAACTTTGAGCCCAATGAAATGCACCACCATATTTATAGTGGTACATCAATAGTGGGATTCTTCAAATAGTTAATGGCTATGCTTTATTGGTCTCAGTTGAATTGAAATAATTCAATTAATTAGAATAATTTAATGGAAAAAGGTAAAAACATAGCCCAGTTCAAAATATCTATGACAGCAAGTAGAGTTGTACTGAATTTCTACTAACTTGTGTCTGCAATAGCCAATATAGACATGTAGAAACAGCTTGATACATTCTTCAGTGAAGTTCTCCGCATAATATATAATGATAGACAATTCCCCGCTGTTCCGAATAGGAAGAGAATTGGCCTGAATATAACGTGAATGACTCTGGCGATTTCTACATCCGTCCATTTCAATGTTTTTTCAACAACAACTTGCTGCGTTACGCCTTCGAATAGATTATGTCCAGTGGAATTAGTTCCAGGATACATTTCTGCACTGATGCCTGAGCTCCTCCCAGGCTCTTTATGTAAAGCCGCTTTAACTACATCGACATACTGGTTTTGCATCACAGGGGAAAAGACATAGATTCCAGGGGGATGACATCAGGTCGCACGCAGGGCAAGCGCTTAAATACTTACAAAATGAATCTTCAGCAGGGAACAAATAACATTTTAAACCTCTTCTATTCTTCAATTGTTTATTACTTTATTTTTCAACAGCTGTTTGTCAGTAGCTAAAAAGGTCAAATTCCTTCAAGCCCAAAACAAATCATTTCTGGTGTTTTAATCAATACAATTTTTATTACCGTTGTAGTATACTTTTCAGAGCCCATTATCCGTAATAAGTGGGCCCTTCATGAAACTTAATCTCTCCCTTAATCTTACGACCAAAGGCCCAATTCTGTTGGCTGTTAACACTTCAACCCTCAAGTTCCAATATATAATTGTGGAATAATTAAACTTTTGACAGATCTTTAAATACAGGGTGAAATTTATTTCTCCTTTTACATCATTGAAATATTCTAGTTTTGAATAAATGTACTTAAACAGCAAACATTTTGACCGTTAAATAAATCTACAGTTCCAAATAATTTATACATTTATGAAAAAGTCGTCCCGTTTCCAACAATAAAAGTACTCTCGGAAACCATTACTAACAATCAAATATGGCTGACCAGTTAGCCAATGACACTTGTTGTACTAATTAGCATTGTAATTTAAATCCGCGCAAATAATTCACCCAAAAGTGCGATAATTTTAAATTACTAAACATGTCTACTTTTGCATGGGTAGATGGTAGAGAACACCGTTTTTTAGACTTGAATGCAATGAAACATAAACATGCTTTACATATGGTGACAAAGTGCTTTTGAAAGAAACTGATTTTAATGACCAAACGTGTTTGAAATCTTTTGAAGTTGCTGTAAACAGAAAAAGGGAAGAAAAAGCCAATGTATATACATCAGTGGGTTGCACGGTACCAAAGTTCCCGTGCCGCTGTCGACTACACACTTAGGTTGAGAGCCCCACAAGGATCCAACTGAGCATGTTGCCAATAGCCACAGTCCCCATGATCAGCCAATCATATGCTGATCATGACAAGTATTTAATGTACTGCACAGCTTCGTGCAGTCAGCTGAAATGCCGATTCAACTAGAGTGTACCAAGGCTTAAATGCTGTTTGAGAGCAATCAACTTGTGTAGATTGTACAAAGCTAGAATAAATAGTTAAACTGAAGATAACTGTTCCTTACAAGGAACAGATGTTAAACCCATCGAGAGATCATCGGTAATAGAGGTTTATAGTTGCCCATAGTAGCTCACAGTCTTAGACGTATCTGAGACGTACCGCCGCACTAACCGGACCGAATAGACCTCGCAGGCTGTAACATAGTTTTTGTACAAACCATTTACCTTACTAAACACTATATGCGACAAACCACGTTCCATCTCCATGTCAAATGGTTCTCGTCTTCAACTTCTGAGAATCCGTCAGAAAGATATGACGTTTTTCAGCTTTGACTAAATATATGTCAACAAAAAACCAACACTTCAAAAAACTTCACAGAAAATACAAGTGTTTAAATAGATACCAAGTTATAAGTGTTTCTCTCCATCGTTTATGTAAAATCAATGTTTAGCCTTGATATACGAGTTAAAGTTTTACAGAATTCTGAAATTTTTGCATCATTCATTGTCGATTTCGAAGAACACGTGTCAATTTTTAGCTAATCTTTGATTTTGATATTTGTATTTTCTTGGAATACAAGTATAAATTTGTAAAATTAGAGAAGTATTGAAGTATTTATTTTTTACTTTGTCCAAATCGTTCTTCTGATTTTACTTTCATCAGAAACTATTTGAGATTTGACACCAGCTGAAGTTAAATTTTTAGGTTTTAGACCATTAACTGATGTCTTGCAGGGACTGGCTGCTGATGAATTGTCAGAAGAGATTAACAGATACTGATTTTTACATCAGACAGAAACTGCACCATCCTATAGATTCAACTAAAATTGTTATTGTTTTCATAATGCAGCTCTGAAATATTCAGTACTAAACTAGATAGGTGTAAAATTTGACCACCTTCCGTCATTGCACTTTGGAAAAATATTTTACATACCAGTCAGAATTTAACTGTTGATACGGTGATCATGGAAAATACTTTCTCTGTTCAGTTTAGGGGCATAGGGAAATATTGCACTCTTCGTGAATGCTGCAATCACTATTATCAAAGGTAGAAGCAGTAATCTTTCATCAATTAATGACTGTTACATGAGATCTATCTTGATATCTTAGAGAATGAAAGAAAACAAAAAACAAAAGAGAGGAGGTAAGTTTATCTTTTTGGAATAATAACAGTATTCTGGACTATATCATTATCAACCTCATCGAAGGTCAGTGGCATCGTGCAGTTGAGTAATGTCAGAAAGTTAAGTTAGAAGATTTTACATTAAAATACTTAAAATAATTTAATCATAAATCATTTAGGCACTGCTCAAGAATTATAAAGATTTTTTTTATATTTTATGAAGCAGGTTGAGTCTCCATTCCACCAATAGCATTAGGTTTCCTTAAAATTAATCAAATTAGACACTCTACAAAACCTGTCTCTTTTCATCAAAGCCGTTTCTTTCAAAGAAACTCAAATGTAAAATTATCTAACACTACAGTCAGTGCACGAAGAAATAGGAGAGGAAAATATTAAACTATTTGTGTAACATTGAGGAAGGGTACATCATCAGGAGGAAAATAAGCTGAAACATCGGCACAAAAGGGAACATACATGATTCTAGTCAACCCCTTCTGAGTTCTTTCTAAGTATACACAGTTCCCGTGGAATTTACAAAAAGACTAGACATTTGTATGGTTCCTTACAATTACTCAACACGCAATTTTTATTTCAAATTTACGTCGTATTTTCATGGAAAAGATGGTTTTAACTTTTACGACATTAGTGATGAAAACCAAAACTGAGATCGAAATCCACATGTGTGATCAATGCTCATGCTCACCATTTACACTCAACATTTAATCAGTAATTCCATCAATTACACTTTAGAAATTGATCTAAAAATTGGATTTTACTTCAAAAAGTCTCGAATATAGGTCGACTGACAAGTTGTGGCATACAGACTTTCTTGTTTTTTTTCTATTTTGGTTTTGGATCTTGCTAATATAGAAGAATTAGACTAATTCATCCAATCGCTCATGGACAGTGTAATTGACTATCAATGGATAGGTCAAATGTTTATTTGCACCGTCCATAGATCAATTCACTATCCACGGATAGTTAAACTATCATGTTGCACAATACACATGTAGTGCAATATGAAGGAACACTCTACATGTACATTGAAAAATGAATTTACACCATCCACAGACTAATAACAGTACTATTCCCAGATAGTAGATGCTACTATCAATGAAGCATCTGTCTAATTCAAGTAATTAGATGAATTTACCCAATTTCAAAACCAAAATAGAAGAATTGCGATTGTTAAAAAACTCACCAACTTTCATCAAACACATGTTAGATATATTAAAAATCCATGGAGTGTAAGAATTACACATGCTGGTTCGTGATCATGTAAAGTAAACATTGTATCATCCTCAGAAGCATGGCTAATTATAACAAGAAAGTCCTCCTGCATGAACACAAGAGGCATACCGCCCGCTGCACAGCCGACCTATCCCCCGGGAATCATGTTCCCAAAAAAAATTTCAAAAAAAAATTTTCAAAAAAATTTTTAAAATTTCAAAAAATTTTCCATAAAAAATTTTAAAATTTCAAAAAAGTTTCAAAATTTCAAAAAAAATATTTTAAAAAAAGTTTTAAAAAAATTTTTGGGGGGGGGACCGAGTACCCCTTGGGACTGAGTACCCCCCCAGGACCAAGTACCCCCCCAGGACCAGACCTGAGTACCCCCCCGGGACCAGACCTGAGTACCCCCCCTGTGAACTGACAAACAGGACTCAAACTATTACCTTCCCCCATCCTTCGGATAGTGGGCGGTAATCAACAATTGTGGACATATAAGATCATGCGAAGAAAGGTGTGTCTGGAATAAAACATTTCTCTATTGGGCCAATCCTATTTGTTTACCCTGCTGAGGCACTATCTACGAGAAGAGGAAAAAATTGGTAGGAAAAGCTAGTGATGAGTAAAGACACAGTTGACAAACTCTAATGTTAAGATTAGGGAAATGGTTTGAGTTACCCGTGCCAACATAGTTGACAATGATAGGGTTAGGGTTAGGGTTAGAAATCAGATCAGGGATGAGGGTTAGGTTTAGGAATCAGATCAGGGTGATAGTTTTAGGGTTAAAACACTTTACCGAATCTCATTCTAATTAGATAGACTCATTTTGAAGCTATTCGACTCGTGACCAAAATAACTGAAATCTTTTACCTGAAAACATCTTAGTCATCCTAATAAAAATGTTGTAACTTTACAAAACTATTAAAAGGTATTCTTTACCTTACATGTCCCCATGGGAAAATTAATTTTGGCGGGATCATAGCCTTAGAACAGAAAGAAAAACAATGGATTTTATTTTAAGGGGTAAGATCCTTTTAGAAGTGCTACTCATAGCTATTTTTGAGTACCAATATAATAGATATTTGTGCAAAAGTTTGGCAAGGTCATACCCTCCAAACAAGAAGTGTTCAAAATTGGAGTTGGGACCCTCTTAGAAGTGTTAACCAAATAGCTACCAGAAATTTGGCGAGGTCATCCAAATGTTAAAATTTTTTGACACTATCAGTAATTTCATGTACAAAAACTGGTGCAAAACTCAATACAATTTTTAGGCAACACAAAATGAGATAAGGTATCTCAAAATGTAGGAGTTTGTTGCGTCTTATTCAATAAGAAGTTTTTCTCCAAATTGACCATGTTTGGACTAACTCTGTAATCTTGACATTTTGTAAAAGGGGAAAATTCCATTAAGAACCAGCAACTTTGAATTAACCCTGCTTTCAGATAACTGTGCAACTGTGTTACACATATATCACAATGATGATGTATGTGTTGCACAGATGGTTTACAGGCGTTTTTGTAGCTATTACCGTTGATAGATGTAGTAGCATACGTCAATTTCAAAGTGTGGCGGCGCGATACGCAAACAACAGTACACGCAATGTAACGTTAAGACCGAAGACGATCAGCTTGATGGCAATGAAATCGAAAGTTTATCTCAGTGGCTAAGTTTTGCAATCAATTATCTATCCATCAACCAAGATCCAATTTTATCCAATCTGAATAGATCCACTTCCCCCAAGCTAAATTTGTAAAGCTTGACAGAAGAATTAATATATGGCAGCACTCGGCATGCAGGAATTCCTTCAACCATTCTTGCTATAAACTTTCACTTTTCCACTGGCACTAGAAAGGTGGATTTCCTGTCATCGTTCCCGTTTTGATTTGTTACCGAAGGGTGTTCAAGGACGGTTGTTTATGACTTTTGAAACGATAATGGACAATGACAACAAAGCTTTTCATGAAGTCTTTGAACGATGCGGAAGAAAACAAGGAATGAAAAGAAATAGATCCATTATGCTAGTGATACCTTTCAAAAGCTATTTTGGTCACAATGGGATCGAAAATAAGAATAAAATGACAGGACAATCTTTGAATAGATATCATTATAAGGAGTGAGAGCGAAGAATATGAAGATATATGCCTACAACATTTAATTTAGATTTGTGTTTACACATTGTGGGCTTCCTGTTGTAATGTATTTTCTAAACAAGACTAATCTGCAAAGTTGACATCAAAGTCCATTGCCTCACTACTGAGTTATTGCTTGTAAATTTAATATTTTGAGATCCACTTGTAGTAAACCCAATGATTCCAGTTAAATCATCTGATTCTTAAAAGTCAATTGGTTTGATAACTAGAATCAGTTCAAACGTTCTCTTAACTACAGACTGACTCAACAGCTCAGAAGGTTCAGCAGTGGGCTGGTACACCAGAGATTACTTGATCGAATCCCACTGGATGTAACTTCTTTTGTTACTGAAAATTTTCATTCTTAAATTACACTTTTGATTCTTATGAACTTCGTCTTTGGATTGTGGCCACATTCCAATGTTTCCTAGTCTCCGAATGACGTCTTATCAATCTCGTTACAGCTGAACTGATACTGAGATTCAATCATCTGTTATAGTTTATTGGTGCGCGCCCACTGGTGTTTGGAGTTTGCAGATGGACAATATCAACCTCATACGGGTTTACATTCCTTGTGTAAACAAACAGAATGCGGCATTCACTGTTTAGTGTATACTTCTTGGAATTAGTAGTGAAATTTTGAACTGACAGCTGGTTGTTCCATCGCCAAAGTACCAATTCTTCCTGATATTATCTTTGAATTCAAAAGCTGAACTCTATCAGTTAGCTTTCCATCAGCTCTGTCTTCTTGATGTTCAAATTTTTCTTCATTATATTGAGGAGATTCGAACAACTTACTATTTTTTTAACTTTTTGTGGGCAGGTGGAATTCCACTCTTCACTATTGAACACAATACTATGTTCAGTGAGTAATTACATACCATCATTTGGTAAGAAATGCATTGATTATTTCCAGAGACCAGCTAATGTGGAGGAGAAAACGTTTTCATTCAGGCAATCATTCCAAATATTAAGAAAGTATGCCAACCACGAAAAGTTCCAAGTAACTTTCAGCATGGTGCCCTGGCAATTATTGAACTTTCTAATTATTTAACCAAAGGTCTTCTTTTGACAAAATGCCAGTCTGAAATGCCGGTATTCTTTGAATAAGATTCAAAATTAAATTTACGCCTATGCAGGTAGAGGCACACCCAATAGATTAAAGATAAATAAAAGTCAATAAATGTTTCTCAGATCGATTAATTAAACACAACAAAGTTTTTTCTGAAGATCGTTGCTTTTGTTCAGACAGCTTCATTTTACTGCAAGGGACCATCTCTGTGTTCCGAGGAATTTGTGTTTGGTTTTCAATGTAGTAGTAGCCCTTTTGTCCCCCATATCTTGTTCCTGTCAAAGTATTGTTGGGGTTTATTTTACACTAGAAACCCTGGATCATATAGCCTGTACTCTTTCAGTGACCCGTACGGGACTTTGTTCCTCGTAAGCTGAAGTGGAAGTTGAATTTCTGGCTATTAGATATAGGATGTAATTGTCAGAGCTCGAGTATATCAAGTATTTTATAAATGGAACAAATTGTAAAACATGGTAAAATTGATACCAGCTAGCAGTCTTGGGTGTACTGATAAGAATTTGATAACCAAGTGTCAGGGGCAATAAAAATTGAGTTTGAATTTGTGTGATGTCCGTCTGATCAGTTTAGTGAAAGAAATATTTTGAGTGGATGATCAATGTCAGGGGCTGCCTGTACAAAGAGTGGACATCTTACATTGGGGCCCATCCAAAGGACGGGGTAACTGCTAGTTTGGAATAATAATTAGATCTAAATAATATCATGTTGTGGTAATTTTCTTAATTTACATTTTAAAATTATTGTTACCTTTGATCCTTTTTCACAATTAATTAATGAGATGGGATGAATACTCTGAATCCGTAAATAAATGCTTCTAATATACTTTGATAAATTATCCATTCGCATTTCAGAAAGTTTGAATATTATTTGAGTGTGAGCTGATGGGACCATTATCTTGCAGATCAGAATTAAAAAAAAAAATCTGCTGACCATTATCCCAATCCAACACAGTTCGCTAAATCTGTCTCCACACTCGAGTGTGTTTTGTGTTTCTGAAAGATTTCCGAATAATTCTTTCTTAATTTTGAAATGCTCCCAAAAGTACAACTCTTGAAAGTTTTGTGATTTGCATAGGTTTGCTTCCATTGGAGCGCTTGCTCAGCCCGCCCATCTGCAGAACTACCAATTGATAAGCGAGGTGTTGTTGAAAACCAGTTCACATCTGCCTGGAAGCTTTATTTTAGTGCGGGTGTTCTGATATTGTATGGATTCTCTTCAGTACTGAACTGACTGGACATAATTGGCTTCATATCATTAGTAAATATCAGGAAGCAATTGAGTGTCTCCCCCCTCATTATAGGACTCTTACAAAGACCGAAGTAGTGCATCGCATCCGAGCATTGTTGTGGCTGATGGAACTGCGGTGCACCAACTGTGTCAAATGAAAACAGTTATTTGCGCAGATAAGTGAAGTCATTTTTTTATTTTCCACTTCAATAGAACCTTTAGAGAGAATAAAATAGATCTGAATACAAAAAGTGTGACAAGTCCATTTGGTAACAGCATTTTCATAGACTTTTTTCGTCAACCAATATGAATGAGACAACAGTAGACAGTGCTACCATGCCAACTGACATTTTAAGACTACAAGCACAAACTAAAATGGCGTACAAAATCGGGAGGAATTTTCACATTTATTACTTTCCGTGCATTGCACTGATCGGCTTGATAGGAAACGGACTTTCCTTGTGCATCCTACTCAAGCCAAGAAACAGAAAATTTCCATGTTACAGAACTTTAACAGCTTTATCAATTTCTGATATGATTATCTTACTAGGAGGCTATTACAATTGGATCATATTACTAATTGATGCCATGAATGAAACACACTGTAAAATTTGGACATACTTATTCCAGACTGCAGCCCTGTCTAGTGCATTAATGGCTGGATTTGTCACGGTACACAAGTATCTGGCATTTCTGTCTCCATTCAAATCACACAATTGGAGATCACCACAGAGAACACTTAAAATTATTTTTTGCATCATTGTATTTTCAATTTCTTACAACATTGTTCACATTTATGCCGAAAATACTATAGATCTAGATGGAAAGGTTTGCATTGGTATCACAAATAACACTTCATACAGCAGAGCTCTCTCATTAGTGGCTCTGACACTTAACTCTATTTTGCCAGTAATTGCTGTTTTTATTATGAATACGTTGATCGTCAAAGCCTTAAATAAGAGTAACAAATTTTGTCAGTCGTCATCGTCTGTGAGTAATTCAAAACAGGCAAACAATCAACCAAACGATAGTAAAATGCAACCTGAAAATCAGTCCAAAAGTGGAAAGCGTAGCACCAAAGGAAAAGATCCACTAAGGCACTATGACAAACCTACTGCAAACTACCACAAGAACTCTGCGGTTCTTCTGATTGCGGTGACAATTGCATTTGCTTTCTTAACACCTCCTTTGTTCTATTACTACGTCGCGTATAATTTCATCGACTACACCAGGAGTGCAGAAGCATACGCACTTTATGTAATGCTATATTACGTTTTTCTGTAAGTATTTTTCTTTTATTTTGTATATACCTCATCAAACGTTTTGTACAAGCGATATTCTGAAAGCCCATTATTTTAATGAAAATGAATCTACTTCTGTCCGTATCGGTTTCAAAAAGGAAGTAATGATTTTATGTTCAAAAGATATTTCCCGTTGAAAAAGATATTTCCTAATTTACCAGTTTGATAGATGTGAAGAGTTAAGGAGCTTAAATTGTCAAAACCTTTTACCTCATGAACCTTCAAGGTCCTTTTTGATGTATCTAATCCCACAAATGTCCTAATACGATCCAAATTTATACAGGAAAGTAGCTGAGTGTCTTTGGGTTGTAAAGTACAGAAATTTATGTCAATCTTCACCCATTTATCGGATCAAGGCCCACATATGCATCTCAAAACGTTCAAAAATAATTTCTCCACACATTTTGAGTGGAACCAGCATCACGGGCAAACATAGACGTACATGTCAACTGCTGCTTTTTTCAAGTGGGGCAGGTACACTCCACCAGCAGCTGTAAGTGATACTGCAACATTCT
>JBCAUG010736974.1:0-26082 GCA_038406175.1 Haplosyllis leylae
ATTATTTTTTCAAAGTTTCTTCCGTAGCTTTATTGATTGTCAGGACATTGAGCACGACTTGAAGGCATCGGCATTTTGGAGTCTAAGATGGTGACGTTTGTTGGAGACTACGAGGGCATACCAATTAGCACCATGATAAGCACTTTCCATTACAGCTTCATTAAGTTTCTGATGGTCAGTACTTTGTGCCTTGAGGCACCATCATGACCATCATCTGCCCTTGCAGTTCTCCAGAAGGGAACTCTTGTTTTTCACTTTGGATGATCTTTCATTAGACTTTGGTGATGTCTTTATGGGGAATGGTAATAGCTCATTTCGTCTTGTAAATACAGGACGTGGAATCTGTGCTTGTGGTTTCTTAAATGTGAAGGCCTTGCTGTAAGAAGTGGTATTTTCGTGAGAAGTAAAACATATTTCAAATTACATATGGAAAATATGAAAAAATAAACATTCATTCCATGTTCAGTTTTATGTGCAAACCATGAAGAGCGCAAAGAGTCCACATCGTTTATTAGTCGGTTTATCGCCACAATTGAATGAAAAAATCCCAAAGCCAAAGCCAATTTAAGAGAGCTATAAATTCCATTTGTACTTCTCACATCGAATGCTTATGCATTCCTGGAATTGTGAACCCTTTCACTTTCATGATCTGTATCTATTTTTATGCTCAGAGAGCATTGTTACATTTTGTGAAGAACCAGTCTGATTTCATTGTTTGTATGATGATGACGAGTCAAATGCTGCACTTATGACTGTGGATTTACATGAGACATGACAGTGATAACGATTTGCAGACAGTATGTATTCCGGTTTTTACATACATGTGGACTAAGCCTACCATATTGCCGTTGTCTTTCACCAGTTCATTACTTGCTTTACCGCTTAACATATCTAGAAGTATTCTTCCTACAAATAGTGCCTCTTTAGCGTAAACAGGAAGGTTGGACCCAATAGAAATGCTTTATTCAGACACACCTTTCTTCTATGACCGTATATGGTCTCATGTGGGAACTTCAATAAAAGAATGCGCTCCTTTGTTTACATAATTACTTGGTTACCAGACATCACTATCTGGTAATGCAGGAGTCAAATAAGAACATGAATACGTGTAACTTGAGAAAAAGCGCAATATGGACACTTTTTGGGAAGAAGAGCCACGCAAGAATTGTTCGTCTCGGAAGAAGAATTGAAATTTTATGTTGTTAAATTAATTTCTAAAGCTTTGTTGACTACGAGAACATTGACTGAACGTAATGAACATATAAAAAGATACAATGCACTACATGTAGTATTTGAATCAATGAATGGGTCATAACACGTGCATAGTATTATCCCTCATAAATAACTTTCTACGACATATTACTCTGGCCAAATTGCGTCACTCAGTAGTCAACTATGTTGAAAAACGGCATAAAATATTCACTTTGTGCGCCAAGAGTACAGTAAATCACATTTGATAACGTAAATAGTGCAGGTCTCTTGCCGTTTTCCAAAGATTTATAGACGACTTGGTTGTGGTAAACAGTAAATGTGTGTATTTATGTCCTGCAGAAAAGGTTATTGTCCCAAATGAGAATGCGAGGCCAAGTGATAATGTAAACCCTTTTTCCTTATCAATACATTATAAATTTTGTTGCAGACATTATATTCCTACTGGAAGTGGTAAATAAAATGAAATGTCACAGCAACTTCTCGGAGTCAGTTATCACGCTGTAAAAACATAGTCGGTTTGTTTCTACCATATTGCACATTAACAACAAGACAGTAACAGCAATATTCATTGCAGTAAATAGAAAGAAGTTTTGAAAATAAGTATCGGTTGACAGAGAATTTGAGATGTTATAGATTTCCAGATTGTGATATCTACTACTGCACATTTTCTAAATGTCATATGTACCTGGAAGGTAATGCTTGCTTTGAAGACATTCAACCAACGGTTAATTTGGGGAGGATTGTCATATAACCAAGTCAGACTAGTATGCAGACTAACTAAAAAGTTTTAAACGTGACCAACAGTAGGTTTTTTATGACCTTCATAATTCAGGAAACTTATTCCTGTGCGAGTCTACACAGCCTGCTTTTTCCACGTGAAGATACTAAGCTCACACAGACAGGTTGACTTGTTACTGAGAATGAAGTACAGGTCTATTGCAAGCAATCATACCCAACTATGAGAATTTAAATATCATGTTCACAATAGATCTATCTTGAATGTGAAAAAATGTGAATGTGAAGAAATCTGAAAAGGGTTTCCGTGAGGCTCAGGAACATTTACCTAGCAATTTTCTGGTATCAATTTCTAATTTCATGATGTGCCAAGTTACCACGCAAGTCTAAACAGTTGAAAATAATGGCAATTTATTTGACCTGGGGGCCACATAATTATCTGATGACAATAAATATTCTCGTGTAAACATTGTGATGAAAGTAATTTTTATACAAAGAAGACAGCAATGACTGTGTAATAACAAATTTTGGGCTTCCATTAAATCTATGAATATTTCATTGCTAATAAGCACCGTAATGGCCCAATGTGCGATTCTTGTGGATACATCACAGCGCTGCAGTGGAGTTAGTGTATTATGTATTGACAGCAATCTATCTTGTTTCATCAATATTGGATCAAGTCAAGCATAATTAATGTACACACCTATCATCAGGAATCAATAAAATCTATTTTACCGTGTGCTTTCCGCAGTGTCTGCCATAATGTTCAGAATTAGTTGTTTGTGTGAAGCGCTACAGTTACTCACAATTGATCAATCAACAGCAAATGTTTCTTTTCTCAAAGAGGTACTTTTATAATATTCGAACAGAATTTTACTGATATCTGCAGCAGTGATCGGTGATTTTCTGATACGTATGGCCCTTAGATCTGTGACAAGTAAGATTATTTGTAGACATTCCCAATTGACGATCACTCTTTTTATACAAGTAGGATTGAAACCGATTAAGCCAAGATTTGGAAACCAAGAACTTAATCATTTAATTCTACCACGAAGATGGTTAGTGGTAAGAAAGAGCTCTTTACTAATTGGCATTGAGGAATGACAACAATTAGGCTTCCTTGTTCATGTCGTCAATTTGTTGGCGGTCTACAATTATGGCAATTGAGACTGGACGCATGTTCCGCCTAAATGTACTGACCTCTCTGTAGAATTGATTCAGACATTATGTTGCATAATTATCTTATTACTGCTAATGATTTCTGACTGTTATTGGTTGTTTTATTGAAATTCCATTAATACTGAGACGAGTGCATACGGTTTACGTCACACGGAACAGTAATTATGAATTTACTTGACATGACGCAATGCCTCTTATTTTTGGTCCCGTGTGGAACGTCTGAATGAAAGTACAAATTTTGGAATTAATTTTAACATTAGTTGAAATCACATCCTATGTTTTATGTATTCGCGATTTTGTAATATCATTATTTGCATTTTTTACATGTGTTACTAAAAAAGAGTAATGATGAATGCAGCATTCTTCATGGATACTCTAGCTAATTGGACCCATTCATATCAGGATCCCTCCTACGTTATCGTCGCGTTTTGTGTTAATTTCATGTTTTCAGTGTCACAAATTCAAAATCTAAGTTATAGTTTTGGGACAGACACAAATGTGGCATTGCTTCTTGGTAAAAATAGTGTCGATTCTAGTCCTCTGATATGTTGCTTAAATTTCGGAAAACGTGGCAATATGGAAAGGACTTCGCACTTCAAGGTTTGATCGTAACATTAAACTCTTTCCCAATTTTATGATTGAAAATTTGGGTTTTTACCGTGACGGAATTTTAAGTTGACAAAGAAACTGGTCATTGCTATTTTTAACGTGAAAATACAAATACTAAAATTAAATGTTCATAGTAAGTTAGTAATAAGAAAAATGTCACCGTGACGATAACAACTGCTGTACATAACCAATTCCGTGACATGAAATTAATTGGTTAAATGCAAAACGGATTTCCAGTTACCAGGCTGAATTGTTAACAAAAGCTGCATTTTTCACTTTTAAAAAAAGAAATCGTTAATGGTTATGGGAGCTTTTCCATGTTCAGGCAGCTTGTACACGGGCTGCACCCGGCCCAGAGCGCGATGATTGCTGATGGAAGCAGCAGTTTTAAAGCCGACCGATCAATGACAGTATCATGCTTTCATTACAGGCTGGAGCTGCAGGCCTGGGACCCTACAGGCAAGCAGACAGACCCTTCTGAAGACCTTTCCTTCAGTAGAATGGGGACTTCCTCGTGCAAAAATAGAAACTTCTTTTTTGTTCTCTAATTTGGTAATATTGTCACAAAAGCTCAGTGTTTCTTTCGCCCTAATGTCAGCCCAATGCTATAACAGTCGGTTTTAAATTTTATTGGCAGTAATCGTTAGAGTCTCTCTGGAAATATTGCAAATCACAAATCATAGGTATATTAAAATCAGAATATTTTTCCGTAGACCAAACCTAAAAAAGGCTACTTCAAGAACACGTTTTTCTGAATACAAACTTTTTGATTGACAAACTCAAATCGGCAATGTTCGATTTTGCTAATATCATACACAAATACAAAAAAAAGTTCGAGTGATGTCCGAGAACTCCAACAAGACGACATCTTTTCCAGGTCACGTTAAACCAAATCAATCTACTTTTAGCACCACTATGAAACATAAAATATTCTTTAGGAATAACTTTAAAATAAATTTAAAATACAGGAACAAATTATTGTAACCTCTCGTAATGAAAAAGAATTAATTGCTCACAACAGAATTCTTCAAAGGCAGGTTCTAAGACTAGGTTGTGGAAAGTATTTAAATTTGAATAAACCCAGTGCATTTTGATCAAAAGCGAAACCTCAGCTGAAGAGGCAGGTACTTGTTATTTAAATATTTAGCTTTAACTGTTCTCACGCTTTTTGTGAAAGTACTACTCTATCCTACAATAAGTAAAAACGCCAATTGAAACTATGCTTAAAACTGGTTCGGCATTGTACACAAGGAAAAATGAGGAATCATGTTTGTAGAACAAAAATAGATGTAATTAGAGGTGGCCATTTCAAAAAAGCTACGGAATCATTCTCCTTTCAGAAATGCTAACACCTTGTGCAGATCATATACCCCACCAGTGGTTACATGTTTGGATTTTGATCTTACTCCTCTTGAATACAGTGCTGGTCCCTTCTCCATCATCTAGCATCTACTTGTGTAGTCATCTAAGCTGCCTGCAGCATCCCAGTCCCTTCTGCCACAACCATCGGCTCATCCCGGGCCACCTCCTTTTTCCACTGGGCCTGCAGTGGCAGCACTGGTCTTATCAGACCTTGGCAGCACTGGTTCCCCTATTACTGCGAATCACTCCTGCGTGACTAGAGCCTGCAAGCCTGCCAGCCAGCCTGCCCGCCTGCTTACCCGCCCGCCCGCCCGCCTGCAGTAGCAAGTAGTAAGTCCGACGTCTTCCATCATCTCTATTAGTTACAGGACCATCAGTGAAACGAGCAGCAGTGTTTGAGAGGACGGCTGTGAACATGAAGCGTATGACAGACAGGACTTTAGCTTCAGCCATCAGCACCACTGCTAGTATAACTGACATGACAGAGAATAATCTAGCCAGGCCGGATTGTTATCATCCTACTAACTACCATAGCCACCTGCAGTATCATGAAACACCTGCACTGTACTCACACCATAATTGTATTTTAGCAAACAGCTCAGTGTGCTGTGGCACTGGTGGTAGTTAGCACGGTCAACAAAACATGAGATGGAAGACAATTGTACACGACTTACTATAAAGCCAATATAAACTACAAACACTGTCTTTGCTCAATGGATTTATAACTATTTATTATTCATACATTTTGGAAAAAATGTGCGGATTTCAGGATACAAACTAACAATATTGGATATCGTTCTGCGAAAAGGCCCATAATGGGAAAATCACATTCACTGTAGAAAAGGGTGTGTTTTCTTTCTACATTGGAGCTAATGCTGTGGTAGTCAAACTACACAAGAATCAATAAGGACCCTGAATTGTGAGTGACCCCAGACAGGCAGAATGACGACCATTTCCTCTGTAGTTTCAGTTATGGAGATTTCTCTTTTCATAGCTTAGGATTTAGAGGTACAAAAGAAGTTGCATGTATCTGTCGTGACCTTGTAAATGAGGTCGTCTCTTGTTACTTAACTGTACAACATTCACCAACAATTTACATAGAGGTACATTACCTTTCCTATTTTTGTTATTTTACAGCCGAAGCTGACTACATCGATTACTTGAGAGGGAGACCGTTTCAGATTTAAAGTGTATTGAACTCAGGGGTTGTACCACAGCGTATTGATCTCAGGGTGTAGATGCGTGTGATACCCATACTGCTGCTGATGTGACCGTGCCTCCAGGACAGGGGCAAAAAGATACAACTACACCACAAATACCATAAAAGGCCTCCAAAGGTACAGACCCAGTTTGCTGACAGTGCACAGACATCATTTATGTCTGTAGAAGGCATACCCTCCAGAAGTCTATAATTAACATTTGTAAACCCCCCCAATCGCCGTCAACCTTCAGCCAAGATTGCCAATTTGCCTACGGGAAAGGTTGGTGCAATTTACGAGATGGACATCAAATCACCGATCATTTGGCTCCTCTTGCTGGATTCCTGCCTGATGGTGCTGGACGCAGCGGCTGCCAAGGGAGGGTCAAGTCGCAGAAAAACCGGGTAAGTTTAAGTCTTTTTCATTTTCCAGGCATCTTTAATGGCATTATTTACTCAAAGTGGTTACTTACAGCCCTAACATAAGTGAAACAGTCAGCTAACATCGTGAACGTACTGCTATCTCTTGGGTCCCAGTACAGGTGCAGACATAACCTCAGTTTCCATTGAGCTATGTACAAAACTTCGCAAGCAACTGTACACTTCACACACCAATACTATTCATTGCAACAAATGGCAATTAAATTTGTCAATGCAGCTACTTGTTGTTCCTATCCTGGCCAGTACGATCAATTGCGGTGATTGGATTACATAGTCCTGGGTCATCCTTACTTTACGTGTTACACAGTTGACTGCCTAGACCACTCATTCTGTACAAGGCGATGTATTCGGTTGGACCAAGCAGCCTACATTTAGACCCGGGCCCATTCAGTGTATTTTTCCAATAGCTACAAGCTTCAGAATGATACAAACTTGCGCACATAATGTTCTTGCTCTGCAACCGTGGCCATCACCTTTCAATTTGACTGTTGGTGATGTTGAGCAAGAGCGGATTTTAAAGGTAATGACGGTGTGTTTTGGGAATATGGAGAAAAGTAGGACCCACACCAGCGGAGCTCGCCTTCCCTGCTCTCTCCTTTTTGCAGATTCTCTCCTCTCCTCATTTCGTCGTTTTACCAAGATGGCTGCCTGATTTAAGAGACTTAGCCCTGTTCCTAAATCCGCTTTTGTTCACTGGTGTGTTTCGTCGATTACATTGGGTTTGAAAACCAGGCAGCATGAGTACATGAAGCACCTAATATATGAGAACAGAACTCCGTGCACTGGACATTGAGTCTTCTTGAGAGATGGTAGTTAAGCCATGAATATGTCATTCGCTTTAAAGGCCCAGCTAACACCAAATACTGCCTTTTCGAAACACAATGGGAGTATGATGAAGTCAGGCTGTTTCCTTTCCCCTTTTTCCCGAAAGGCAACCTTCCATTATGTGCTAATCCCATCCCTAACTTACTACAGAGCCTTTCTACGTCCACAGACCTAATAGGGAGCCGGTATTGACTTGCCCCATTGTACTAAATTGTTATTTGGTTTCTCCATCTTTGATTTAGTCAGAAAATTAGATGTCCTTACGGCTAGAAAACATGCTAAGGGGGCATGGACAGTTTTACATTACCAGGCTACAGATCACATTATCTCTGCAATGGATTTTTCTCGCTCATTTATTTGGCCATGTCAGTGGAATTTGAGAAGTCAAAAGCTGTACTGCCTTTAACTACGTGCAACAGTTTATCATCTAAGATGCTGACAGAACATTTAAAATGTGCAGCCACATCAGAAGAAGAAATCCATATCAGTTTAAATTATGTAGGTATGCTGTTTGGCATGCTAGAACAGTTTTTTGTTCTTGTGAATTTCTCGTGATGACTCCTTTTTACCGGAGAAGCCCATTAACTGTTAATGGTGTTGCTCTTCTTCAACGTCTCTTCCATTTCAACTAAGTGAAGATCTTTTCCGACTTAAGTTTTTTTGTCAATGATCTAAATCCATGGATACCCCTTGTTAGCATGGACAGTGCGCAAACGTAGTTACTGTGGACACGAAATGAGGGAGAAAGGCATTAAGTGCTGGTCAGCAGCAGTGAAACAAGTGACAAATCACCCGCACCGAACGAGCTGATGGCCGGCCACATCCTCTTACTTCGCTCATAAACCATTCCGTTACTTGTCTCACCCAGGCAACAGATCGCCCTGTAACATCGGCACAAGAACAAAGACTTGACTTGCCACCTTAATATCCCACATACCACCGATCAGCCATGTTTACCATAGAAACCCCTCCTACTCTTCAGTTGTACAACCGAATTAGAAGGTTGAAAGGATACCTTATAAATGTAGACTGCCACTTTGGCATTTCTTACACAAAATCACGTTCTCGGTCGTCCGACGAAACGACGGTAGTGCACAGAAGGAATCAGGTCTCACCTGTATTTTGAGCCGGTTGTTGTACTGATGCCGAACGTAGCTGTCAAATATTTGCATTAATAATGATATTTTAAATGAAGGTCCTCAGTTTATAAAAGCAGAAACCAATGCAATGTCATGTGTAGAATTACATGCAGTGGAAACAAGATTTGATATTTACTGGGATAACGAGTGAATTGTTCAAAGTTTTAATAAAACAAATATCTTCTTTCATATTTTGCTGAATTGTTTCAATGAAATGATTGCAAAAAATTTGAAGCACTTGTTATCTTAACAACTCGATGTCTATCATTTTGTCTTCAGTGGTAAGGAAGACGCTAACCTTAATTACCCATAAATCCCATTGTCCCTGTTTTAGTTTAAATGAGTGTATCATGTCACTCGTACAATCTGGAGGAAGTGTAATTGATCATTGATAAAATGAAGTAACCAATCAGTAAGATGGTCATGGTATGAGAGGAAATAGGTGTAGCTCGCTAGCAGAGCACTTTTCGTCTTATCTGGAACCCAAGGGAGGCTCAGTATAGGCAGGGTATTTTGAAGAAGCCGGGAGAAGGGCCCGTGGAACGAGGCCACGGGGACCCATATACACACCACAATCCATTCAAGCCACACTCAAAACAGCTCTATATATCTTCCCAAGTATTCTCTCTGCCTTGTCTGTACAATACATGTCCATTCCCCAATCTTTATCACTGACCTCGAGGTCCACCAGACAATATTCTACACAGGTTTAGTTCTTGGAACTACAAACCTAAAGTGAATTCTAAATCATTGCAGCTTGACAATTCGAACAGCTACTTATGTTCAGATACCCTTTTGCAATCTTAAAGGAATAAGCGGATGGGTTTATTTTCCGCATTGTAAGTTTCAGTCACAGTTATCTTTACAATACAATTCAAGGCATATAGCAGAAAACTAGTATGCTACAGAAGAGTAATACCAACTGAATTCAGCATGTTCCATGAGAAAAATACATTGAGATATCAAGATTTAGTCACGAAAACTTCAACTCTTCAGATGAAAATCTTTCTTTTGGCCGCTACAAAAAAGGAAGGCAAAAGCGCATTTTCTATGTCACATCCAATCCAGTCTTCGCAATAGTTTGTTTTTCACTAAACTAAGCACTGCAGTGGCATAGATTAGTATCTTTTTTGAGCTGGAAAGGTTGTCTGCCTAGTGGCATGATGGAAATATTTTGTCAAGTTGACAGTGGGTTTGGGTTACTGTGTACCCCAGGGACTTGATGTTGTCTCCTTGGTGTGTGCAAGCCATCTACAATTGTCAATTCGTTTTTTTTATTCCTATCGTTTCACTGATTGTTCCTCATGGGTACATGTCCGTGGGGCTACTCCCTTCGTAACTACATTAACTATCGCAGATTCTGTAATTACTCCATGCTAAGGGAAATATTGGAAAATTATTGCATCATAAGCTTTTATCAAATTTATTGCGTTCAACCAGAAAAAGGTAATTAGATGATGTTGTGATTTAGATAGGAGTAGACTTTACACTTTTTAGGATAGAGATGTCGATACAAGGTGAAAAAAATGTGGGACTAAACTGAACATCCCTTTTCTGAAAGAACATTGGTGCAAAGAACATTTTGACAACAGTTTGCCAAGTAATGCGTTTCAGATAGCCATTGAAACATAAATCCTTTACTCAGTTTTCTCGTATCCTCCAGAAATCCTACACCTTCAGTTTGCTGCCTACAATTTCCAAAAACGCCAGTAACTTTATTGCTGTATGTGTAGAACCTGGAGAATATTTCTCTTGGGTTATTCTTTGATGGATACAGCTGAATGCAGCACAATCCCCTTCATCCACTGTGGCCACCCCCTTGGAGAATTGATGAGAAGACCGGACATGGTGCAGGTTTCTCGAACGCAATACAACTTTCCTTGTTCCTTATGAATCTTTAAGCAAACTCTAAATTGTTGAGGGATGTACAAAGTCTAAAGTCTTGACTTGCATTGAATTGCGTATCCGCACTACTGGATTAAGATCCAATGACAGAAGTTTTGTAGTTTTCCTCTAAGGTTTAAATGTTTTAAAGGGAAGTTGGCATAAAGTAGCTGACTCAAGAAGCTGGATGTCCGTTATCAATTTTACAGATTTAGCCAGACTGATGCATTGACTTACTCCGAGGTAACAGTAGACCTTCCTCCTTGTTACATAGATTTAATGATTACAGCAAACTGAGGAGAAGCTACTTTGTAGCTGCAGGAGTCAGGTTTTAATGCTTGTCGCTGAAAATAAAGCAGTGAAGAACACTGGAAATTAATGCCAATAACCCAGTCCAGACCTGTTACATCCGGATCAATTTGTGTTGAAGTATTATTCCTTTTCACATCTCTTTTAAAAACATTTCACCAGTTGGTGTATCTCAATTTAAAATGTGTTCTCTTGTACCTTTTGAAATAAAAATAGGTAACTTGAGATATAATACTCAGATTGTAGAATGTAAATCACTTACATTTTAAAATCATTTTAATCATTTAAATCATTTTACATTTGTATTTATTACATTTCAGAAAATTCGAGATAACTTGTAAACAATGTACATTGGCAATGATTAAGGCTTTTCTAATCATTTCGTTTCTTGGTACAGACAATGCAAGAGAATAATGAACGCCAGGGAAGTGGGCTTCACCAGGGGAATACTTATCAAATCACAATTAGACCAATTTAATGCCTTGGAGAGTTTACCTTGTAAGTTGTCTTAACTTCGAGTCCATACAAAAGATTTCTCTGCGGGACTCCTTGACTTTCCTTCCGCAATGGGAGTGTAAAGATGGGTCAGTTCCATGTATTTATCTCTTTATTTAAAATCGAGAAACTATTGTAAGTAAATTTACCCTAGTCCGGAGCCTTTGTTTTCAATCTGGTCCATTTATAAACCGATGCTCGTACAAAAATCTGACCTTGCTGTCTTTGGAGAATCTCTAATTTAGGCAGAGGTCATTTGTGTTCATATTCATGCAGTCCGCGTGAGCTGTGTAATTAAATCACACACATCACTCAGATACATCACATATCACCAGCTTCTCACATTCTGCTCATCAGTCCAGAAGCTTGTGTAGCAGTGTAATGGAGCTAACATTGATAAGGCGCATTGCCAGTTCTTTACAACAAACAAGAGAAACATCAGTTTAAGGCTTAACTGAAAGAGTCTGATATTCTGCCCTGGTGTGACATGGTCGCACATGTGGATCACCAAATATTTGCGCTTACAAAACGTTTTGAACGTAGTTTTAGATATTGTATGAAAGAATCTATATTGGTACCTGGACGGTTTCGAACCATCATCCTGTGTGGGTTTCAATGAAAGACGAAAATAGATGAAATATTAAATTCTATTTAAACCCAAATTTAATATTTAATCAGTGGTTCTGTCTTGCTCAGCTTTCATTCCCGTAGGTGGCTTGTTTTTTGAAAGCAAGCTAAGTCGGTGTAAGTTACGAGCCCAATCGCCTCATCCTTAAATGAGAAATAACATCCTTCGACCATTGTACTTGATTGAGCTTTTTTGAGGGAAAGCATCATCTTGCTTGCAGGAAGATGCTGAATAATTAAACAGTCAGGAGGCCCGTTTCACTTCTTGTATTGAGGCAAATTCATCATGATTGGGGGACATGGCCAAATACGAACATGTTGTCGTGCCATTGGAGCCTCAGCCTAATTCTCTGTGCCCCCTATTTTCTGATTTAATTCTTTATTGACGTGGATGTCTTGCCCCCAGAGAGAAACGGAAAGATTTTAGGGCGTTGTAAGGAACATTGTGCACGATAGGACATAAAGATAAATGATTAATAGTATCTTTCGCTCTGTCCACACTGAGGGCGTTTTGGTAAATTTGATTATTCCAGAAAGAGACTCAATGCTACACCTCCACAATATGTAGGTTGAGACGAACTCGTAAGACTTTTGAAGGTCAGTTCTTCGTCCTTCAAAGAAGAATACACACTCCTGCTTACGACCCGTTTGAGGATACATTATTCATGTCATGTCATTGCAGAGTGCGACCCTCTGATCATTGCACATAATGTAGCATATTCATCCCGGCTCTATTTAATACACAGGACGAAAGATCCCGCCAAGGACTAGGAGTGATTACTGATTAAATTGATCAAAGGCAATCATAGATATTCTGGACACTTTCCAATCTATTTACTCTGAACTAAGGATGGAAATTATATCTAACAATGTCTCATGCGCCTGCGATTCCTTTGAATGTGACTCTTGCTGCCTTGTAGTATTCAATGTTGACAATGAAGAGGCAAAGACCATTATGAAGAGATTGATGATGTGTACAGTATGTCAAACAATGAGCTAGGAGACTTGTTATGGTCTCAAAGATGACATGCAGGGGTAACAAAAGCAGCAGCAATTCATCCATATTCTACCCTCGTCTGTGCTTTCGAGGCAACAGAATAACCTAGTGGGTACAAATTACAACATATTAAAGAACATATCCGTGTGTTGTAAGAGTCCAGTGTTACTGCTTCCAAACAATTTACGGCAAGAAGAGAGACATCTCTTTGGCGTTACTGGTCCTTGTTCTTAAATGCATGTTTAGTTAATTTACGCCGTTAATTTGACATGCTGCGCAGGGACTTCTGGCTCGAGTGGTGATGCTATCAACCTAGTCCAGACTGTGCAGGTCTCAGATGGTGGAAGCATTGACTGCCCGATAATCCCATCTAATTCGCTAAATGAGTGTCCAGTCTCTGTAGAGTTAGGATTGGCTCAACAGACCACCCCATCTGTTTTATCAGATGTTTTGTAAGCAAATTTCTTTTGTAGAACTAGATTGTAATTAATTATTTGGCGTAAGTTACTTCTTTTGGATTCTCAGAAAATTAAACATGTTTCCAACACATTTTCATGAGAAATATTTTGTCTGAAACTCATCAGAATCCTTGCAATGGAAGTGTGTTAAACGTGCTATTAGGTCCATAGATGAATGATATCCCTGCCTCCCAGGCTGGATTACGTAAAGCTGATTCAAAAAGTCTGGCGATTTTTCATCCTAATCGGATAGGAAGTGTTGTAAACCTATTCATGGGGAGCACAATGAATAATTCAGAATATGGATTTTATTTTCCTTCAAGGGGGAATTTGACGCAAAATGCACAACGTTTATTTTTCTTTGTAGTGTCAATTAGTTTTTGAAGCGATTAATATTTTTAGAACTCGGTGCTCTGGTTTTACAGCCAATGAAAACGCATATGTTTCTTCTCAATGTCCAGATTTTAGATACAATACTTTAAGATCCCTGAAATTAAGTTGGTGTGTAACCTTTACCGTTACAATTTATTTTTCTCTTTAGTGCATCTGGAGACCAATAGCATTTGATTAGCCTTTTCTCACAATTTTACATACGGTTCCTGTGTCCGAGAAGGACAACAGATTAAGTCAGACAGAAACGTGTGGTCTTTGTACTGTTTGTCTTGTTACACAAAGCTGGACATGACAAGATAAAACACACTTGCTTTGATTTAGACACAGCCAAAGGTGGTGAGTCAGATTAACAGACCACTTACTCAGGCCAACACAATAATTACTACAACAGACTGCATGTCCCATTCACTGGAAACATTTTTTAAAATTTTTTGAGGACATAAGTCCTTTTTATGGGGCTGCTGATACCCCTGTTTTAGATTTCTGATGACATCTGCCCTAGGTTGCAAAGCCAGGGTGGATCCTTTGCATGCTTTCTCACTCATGTGATCCTCAGATTCACCTCTGGTGTGACACCAGCTGACTGTATAGAGGTCAGCATGACAGCCAAGCCTGTTTGATCCATGTACTTGCAGATGTGTCCACAAGCATTGGAGGAGGTTTGGGGTTGGAACCCATGACTGTCCGTGCGGCGAGCACAGTAATGTAAACCATTTGTTGTGTTCGTTGTTAAGTACAACCTTTATCATCGGGCCATTGAATTTCTCGAGGAAAACTTAAAACACCCTACTCATCATCGAGAACACATCTGGGCAGAATTTTTATCTTGATTGAATCTAGTGTTTTGGGAGCAATCCATGGCTGACAGATGGTTTTGACCCAAATTCGCCCTGAATAATCTGTGAGTCTGTGCCGTTCAGATAACACTCGCTATTAGTTACTGTCTAAAAAACGAGAAGATGCATGTCACTTCTGCGTGATTTGTCTGCATTATCCTGACACATATTCACCACAATGTTGCTGCGGACTCTGGGAGCCTGGGCTCACAGGTAACAACGGTCTGATTTGCAAGTTCTATTGCATGAGGTACTTTTCTATTTATTGTTCTCCTATCCATTCCTTTAATATTGATACCCCACTCACCATTGTGAAAATTTAACAATAATTTGTACATTACTATGACATTGTAGTGTGTTATGCATGGAATTCAGAACAATGCACCAGACTTTCAAAGGCATCACTAATGATAAGCGTGCTTTTGCCAAGACTTCTGAAATCTCTACAAAAATGATCAAAATAGGAACATACTTTCCTACACTGGATACACCCTATGATTTAAGGAGGTTGCCCTAGGCTGCACTAAAAATCCACCACCTGATGTTCTTCTTCCTGATGCTGACCAGATTAAATAATTATATCACATTTCATTACTCTTTTTGAGCAGGGAATCCTGTAAATTGTAAAGAGTAAATGAAGCTGCTGCCCACTTAAAGGAAATACATTTAATTTCAAGTCACAACTAATCATCTGTTGGTCGCTGTTGCAAATTGCAAATCAATAGCCTTTGAACTGAACATTAGGAGAAAATCCACATCACTCTCCTGCCCTGTTGGTCCTTTTACTGTTAATTTTTCGCGAGGCAGAGAGGTTCCCATTTGAAAACTTCTAAAGCGTTCAAGGTTATTAACCTAAAATGATGTAAAGGGTAATGTGTAGCTGTTTTGCCAAATTAGATGCCCGTCTTTTCTTCGCAAGTCAGTCAAAACGATGGACTATAATTTATGCATGATGAAACTATAAACAGGGAAGGGATTATATTGGTTCGGTGTTATCCTTGAATGGCGATTATCCTGCACATTAGGCGTGGATCCGCTTAGGGAGGGCAGTATCATGAAGCACACACAAAAATAGAACAAAAAGTAGACTATCATGTTAGCCGTTGTGTTTACTTTACAGTATTTGTACATCATATGCTTGTGTATTTAACAAGTTCACCATTACGTATCCATTTCTCTTGTCTGAAAAGGAATAAATAATAACATGCGAGATTTCCTTTAACTGTAGACGTATAATTAAATACATGGTAATGAAGTTCTTCACAGAATGTAAATCTGTACAAGTGCATCCACCATTAGGATGACAGTGAAAGAGCGACGTTGGTTTCCTGACACAGCATGTATATTCCATCTCCAGTGTGGAAACGTCTCAAGACGTTTCAAAAGCTGCACAAATTTCTTATTGCTATGGAAACTTATCATTTCATTACAACATTTTTGGAGTTAAATGTTAGGCATATTTAAAGAGGAAATTAAAAATGTTGAAACTAATTTAAAGTGTATTTTCCCGTGGAAAGACGATTAAATCCACCAATCCCACAGAAATGCTATTCTCAATTTTGCGGGACTTTTTAATGGAGTGATGACGAAAGAAGAACCGAGATGAAAGACAAAAAAAGTAAGAATCAAATAATTTAGAACAATTCATCCAATGCCGAAAAATGGACAAAAATAAAAGCCTATTGTACATTGCTGAACGATTCAATTTCATTGAATAGGAACGGACTGAGGCATGCAGGCCTTACGGCACCAACAGAGTACAAAACATTTGATCAAGTAACAACACACTTTAAAATAAATTTTCTGCGGCTAACACCTGCAGTGTCCCATAAGCGCCATGTGGCACCAAACAATAAGCATCTCTCATGCGGCACAATGTCTGAGATCCAGTCTCCAGTCTCGTCACGCGATGAGCAACCTTCAAATATTCATGCTTATGGACCACAGAGAGTTTAAAACGTACGTGAAATATCAGTAAGTAACGGGTTTGGTGAGACACAGCTGCATCTCTACTTCATTACTTGCTGATTGTAACATATTGCTGAAATCAAGAGTGGGTGTATTCATTTTCTTCCGAGAAAGTAATAAATACAAAACGAAGGAATTTCATCCGCCACTGACTCTCAAGAGTGTTAAGAGAATAAACTCAAAGTTCCATGACCTGTACAGCAACAAATTCTGTACGTATCTCTGTCTATCCGTCACACATGGGCTGTTATGTGTTAGATCTCTCTCTCCCTCTCTCTCTCTGGCTCTTGAAAAACTTGGAACCTAGCCCAGGGCTCCATTCTTTTGACCAAGGCATTTTACCAAAATTCGTGACCAAAGTGAAAGAATGTAGGTTTCCTTCCATGGTGCGAGAGGACCTTATATCAAGGATCATTTATTCCCTACGCTAATGGATCTATTAAATATCTTCCATTTCATGTCAGTAAATAGGATAAGAATATTGTATGTTTACGTGGAATTGCTTCCCTTACTTGTAAAAATATTTAAACGAAGAAGTTTCTTGAATAAGTCAGAAATGTTAAATGTTTTGATCCGTTCTTTGCTTTTGAAAATTGATCAAAATTACAATTTGCTCCTCAGGCATTACTTTGGGAATTTGAGAAAATTAATTACTTTCAGATCTGGTAGTTTTCATTGCAGCCTTCAAAGTTTGTATTCCAATGGTTGCGAAAATTGTCGCAATTAGCTTTAATTTACTTCAAATATTTTAGATATGACAGACATGCCAGAGTGCATATGTGTCATTATTTACTGTTTGTTGTCACCAGCAAATTCTGTCTAATAATCTGAATGGTTTTATTGATTTCAAATAATTTACGTAGTTTCGTTGTGACGAAGAGTTTAATTACAACTGAAAACGGCAACAATTTATTTACTTAAGCTTCGTAGGCCTCAGGTTTTCAACCAACGGCTCCATTACTTTTCAGACTGATTAAGGTAAAAACTGTCTGGTAATGAATATAAATTACTCGCCTGCAGCTGAGTGGAGATATTCAAGTCCTGTTTGACTTACTTTCACCTTCAGACGAGAGCCAGAAACAAAGTGTCTCCGGAGATTAACAGTTTTATGGAAAGTCCAGTTTCATCTTCTAAGAAATGTACGGATGCAGAAAGGTCAATCTTTTGAAAATGAACTTCAGTGGACCACAACCTGATACAAAGGAAAAGATGTAAAGTAAATGTTTCTTGTTTCAGATGTTGAGTCAGGAGATTTGTTTGAATCTTATTTGGTCACATTTGTGTATTTGAGTCTTTTCAATCATTGAAATTAAATTAAATGTTTTTCAATAGAAATGAATTGACATGACGTCATATTCACCTCTTGTAATTCAGCGTAGTGTTATTTGCAGTTCTATTTTGTGCTAATTCTTGACGCTTCTGCCCTGAAAGCTAACTTGTAACGAAAAATAACCAAATGTAATATCGTTTGCAATGCAATGGAACATTTCTTTTGTGTTTTCATAAATGATTTGCAATCAAATCACCTGCAGATTTCACGGGGCGTGAATTGTAGAAGCAGCAGAAGATTGCGTGCCATGCTGTTACACAAATAGCGAAAATCATATAGTACCTTGTACACTTACAGTTTAAATGTTGATATTTGCGCAGTGTTGACAAAACGAGATTCACCGCAAGAGGTCAAATAGTGGTGTACAATGGAAGTAGTGTTAAAAAGACAGCTTCTGTGTCAGATGGTTTGTTTGCTTTGTGACGGGACAATGAGAATTTTTGTTGACACTTGCTGTAGACATCATTTGCTTTTGATGTTTCTCTGTAGGAATGTTATATTAGACTTGCTCTACTTTGTCAAACATGTAATACCTTCTTTGTCTTGAAAACAGAGAATATATCATGATCGAAACTTTAAACTTCCGGCGAAATATACTTTTCCAGATAGAGGTCAGAGAATATGGTACTCAAACAAAATCAAATTTGGATGATAACATTAAAAGCAATATTGCGTTTTTCACGAATTGTTACTGCAGCTGAACATGGACGTAAAAAGCAAAAATTCAACAATTCCAGGAAAGATAAAGGCAACTTGAGTGTCATGCTCTTTTAGCTGAGTGGACCAGAAAATGGAGTGATGGGTTCTGAAACAAAAATCCCTGAGTTCAAGTTGCCTTTTTCAAAAATATTTCTGATCGAATTCCTCCATTGAATTTTTTTTAATTTAAAAATGACATTGACGGGACATAAAACCCTAATTTGATACATGTCATGTTTATGAAACACATAAATGACATTTCATGTCCGATTCCTAGTTGGAATCTTCATCCTGACAACAGGAAGTTTGAATCTTTTCAATATGAAACAACATGATTTCAGACTGAGTACCTCCCCTGCTGGACTGAGTACCCCTGGGACTGGACCTGACTACCCCCCCTGTTAACAGACAGACACCTGGGAAAACATAACCTCCCTCCGTACTACGTACGCGGTCGGTAAAAACCTGATCAATCTTGCGCATCGTCCATTCTTCACTAACTGATGTTTGAAGCTCATATCATATCCCTGTGGATACTGGATTCCCATGAAGATCTTATTCCATGATCCATTATTCATACCCAAGTACCGTGAGGTTCGATGCACTCATAACGATCAACATACATAATGCAGAATTTTCGTCATGGCCCTCCTTCTGTGCCAACTTAAATATCCCTCTACGGACAAAACTAATTACTAATTTAATTTACCAGTGATGGTCTTGGATATTCCACAAAGCTCTCCCACATTACGGCTTAAAAGAAACATGATAGTATCACAAACCATGTCACTTAAGTCTTGTTATTGGTATTAATGAATGAGGCCAGAGTCATTGTGCTTCTTTTGTATTCGATGTTTTGCCAAATAAAATGAGAGTTCTGAATCGTGGTTTTGCAGATAATTGAAAGGCAACCCATTTAAGAGAAACGAGTGAGTCCTCAAACGCATCTTGGCATCAAAGAAAATACAGAGCTTCCTTGTCTAAGCGTATATGCGAATACAATTTAAAATTAGGATTGTGGCATGACGCTTTCCTTCGAAATAATGCATAATTAGTTCTTTTTATCCATTGGGTTTGTTGCTGGGAAAGGGAAGCTCACCTTTAGAGTTAACAGTGATAGCACTTGACAGAACATGAACAGTCTAACCCTTTTCAGTTCCCTGTGCTTTGATCTTTGTGCAATACATAATGCTGGGTCCTATTTGCTGCCTTAGACCAATTTTCGCATCAAAAGTCCACTGAGATAATAAGGATGATTTTCCAGCCACAGAAGCACTAAATTCATGGAGGTTCTAAGGGAGATGTATGAAAAGGCTGACATTTATCAGGGGAATATTGTGCAACCCATGATGCCCGTGCGCAATGTACTTAAGTGTCTATGCAATACACTTGTATTGTGAACCCATGGGTACCTTGCTCCCGCCGTGCTACAAGCAGACAAATAATTTGTGCACATTAGTACCATGAAACTTTCATCCAGTCTTATCGGTTCTGTTTCGTTTTACATTTTCTTCAAAGTGTTGAATAAACCATCTGCTTGAGAAAACGCTTTCATTCGCTGTTCGTAGTTAAAATATGTCCAAATGAACACAGAAAACGTTCCATTGCGTATTGGATTTTCTTACTCATGTAAAACAAGACTGGACATGGCAGGAAAACGCACAGTAGCTTTGATGTAGACGCAATGATTTGTGATAGATGGGTTAAACAGACAGCACACTTTAGTCAACAAAATAAATTACGACCAACCATGTCATGTTTTGCCATTGCATTCTTCTCCCTTTTGAACAGACTTGTTTCGTTAAGGAATTTCCAGAAAATACCTTTAAAATATTTCTCATCTTTCTCTGGTAGAGTAGAAAAATATTTTTGTACTTAAACTAATGAAAAGTTGACTTTTAGTGACATTTCCTCTAAGTACAAAATTTTCGTCTTACAAAACCAGATCAGGAGCATCACTGTTCAAGTTAAGACAGACAATAAGTGAGAACAAATCAAGGAAAGATGCACGATTCAACCCGGGAGCGAAAATATCTTGTTCTGCGAGCAATCCATGGTTGACAGATGGCTTTAACCCGATTTTGCCCTGAACATTCTGTGAGTCTGACGTTCAGATAACAATCCCTATTAGCAGCTTTCTCTCGTAAAAAGAAAGATCCATGACTTGTCTTTGTTTCTCCACTTAAAACGTCGTCTTAAAAAAGATTGTAATGGTACATCAATGAAATTTGATAAATAGTTTGAATTTTTACTTCACAGTACAGCACAGCAGGTGTTGGAATGAAATGAGGGGATGTTGGAAACGAATCGTATAAAATATGTATCCCACAAAAATCCTGTACATTTGCTATCGAGCGGCCAACATAACAGAAAATGTCTAATCACCATGTAAATAGTTTTTGACATAGTAATGTGACCCATTTGGATGGTTTGGGACCTTACGACAGATTCTGTATTACTACCTGTCGTGTGGTGTTCGGGAATGGCATGCGTAGAATTAATATCTCTGATCCCAGGGTATCGCCTGATTTTTTCCTACTAAGGTCTTCAAGCAAATCGTCATATCAAGTTTCATTGAATTATTTTCTGCTACGGGAGCTGCAGCTTGTTTAGAGTAAGTGAAATTGATTGCAGCCTGAAGGAAATGCATTCAGTTCTCAGTCATAAATTGGTCATTGCAATAAAATTGAAATCAATAGTTTATCAAATGAGTTGCACGTAGAGGACAATTGGCCCCTGTCACCGTTGGTCTTTTATGTAAATACTTTATGAGTTAAACAAAAGATGCTCTCATTTCGACTAATTTCCACAAAATTTAATGCCAACGCAAAGATTATTTCACCTGCATCGAAAATGCCTTTTTAGAGAATAAAACATGAAAATAAAATTTCAGTCCACCTGTGTAGCGTACATTGGACCTCGCAAAATAAATATACTTTTGGTAATACTAACCAAGTCTAACGAAAGAGGAAAGGAACAAATATTATATTACATTCCCATTTCCGATCAATTCCTAGAGGTGAATAGTTTTATTCGGTCATAAAAGATAAAAAATAAAATATTTTGTCAATGAAGACATGCGGTTTTGTAGGACACCTCTATTTCTTCTCGAAACCTGGTGAAACCAAAGAACAGCGTCATCCAATTCTTTACACCCACAGCGTTATATGTGTTCTTTGCCTCGAATTAACCCGAAAATGATTTTTCACAAACATAGACTGTACGTCAATAATTGAACTAAACTCGCCTAACTGGTATTCCGAAAGTGACATCACTTTTTTGAAGTTTGCATTGTGGGCCTTTTAAAAGTAATTAGCCTATTGTTATATTTGGAAAAGCAAGTGCACTGTGGAAATTTTCGTTCGTATTAACATCTACATGTAAGGCAGTTTGGAATACGACACAGACACAAAGAAATTTGCTTTGAATGCCAAGCAAATATCAAAATACAGTTTATCTGCTGAGTAGTGTCCAAGTTATTCACTAAACCAGTGATGATTAATATACTTATATGCATCCGCGATTCAATTATATGTACAGAAATTTGACAGACACCGAGCTTTAGAATCCAACAAGTCTGGACTTAATAATTGGATACAAAAAGGTTGTTAACAATGTTGTTTCCCATAGCAGTAACGGGTCTTCTGAATAATTAAGCGGTCGTTGAATTTGAAGTACATTTCAGGCTATTGTGCTACAGAAACGAGTAACACACCGAAATGGCAAATAAATATTTATTGGTTCTATCAACCAAGATTATTGTAATAATTCAGTAACCGTTGAAATGTGGCTGACAGTGGAATGTTCTTATGTGTGCCTTTCTGGGATTTCAACTGACCGGAATATTTTGACGATGAAGGTGTATGTAATGATACGTTACATTAATCTAAAACGAAAATACCGGAACTGTATGCAAAGTAATATTGATTTCAAGTCGTTATTTTTTGTATGTGAAAAACAAACATTACTTTGACAAAAGCGGGTGTGACCCTGGTGGCTGTAATCCATCATTGATCCGCACTTTATTTCATCATGCTGAAACAAGCAGGAAAAAGAGAGGAAAGGTTAGGCATCACCTGCAGAAAGTGTAAGCTCAATCATCAAACCAAATCAGGTGCCGCGCCAAACAATAAGCATCTCTCTTGTGGCACAATGTTTGCGATCCAGTCTCAGTCACGCGATGAGCAACCTCCAAAACATTCGTTCTTATGGACCACAGAGAGTTTAAAACGTACATGAAATATAAATAATAACAGTTATGGTACGATTCGACTCAATCCTACAGGGAATTATGTGAAACATAATACACATATTACGTTACATTTTTGCCGGTACTGAGTAGAAGTGTTCAATTCTGGACTTTTCCTTATCTATTTTGAAGGACCATTGAGCAGTCCGCTTGCCAAAATAAGTATGGGTTGGACACTACAACATTAAACCCACACTACATTGCTTCTTTCAAATCTGGAAGCTAAAAGCATTTATATTGGTACCATATGGTACTTTCTAACTATTACAAATATATTGGGAAAGATCTAATATTTCAGACAAACATGACTAAATAGTCCAAGCTGTCTGAAATTTAGAATCACATTTTACTGTCGTGACTGCTTTTTGTATCCATTCTATTACTGAAGTAATAGAAGTGATGTTCATGGACACATTATCAGGTCTTTAAATTTGATCAACTATTTCAGGTTGTGGGTTCTTGAGGCAAACATAGCCCCATTATTACCGTTTTCATAAAGTCAAATTGGTTTTCCAGTATGCTAACTGAATCGTGATGGCATTTTTGAAAGATAGATTGCTTCTAGATTGTGTTGAGACCTTTTATAACTCACTATGCAGACAGCAAAGATCAATTGATTCGATTGACATAATAGATCCATTAAATTTCTTTCATCAAAGTGTGACAGCATCAACTTCACTTCCACACAATACATTTCTTCATACATATAAAATCAAGGTTCGTGGGGTAAAAACTTGTGACATGTCAACCCCCTGGATGGGTATTGCGATTTGAAATAAAATACAATCATGAGAAAGTTGACAAATAAATACTCTTGTCTATTGTTCACTAAAAAGTGGCAGGTTGTGGTTCTGTTTTTTTAAAGTCAGCATTGGACAACAAGGTCTTGCTCCACGAACCTTAATTTTATTGCGTGTTGCACATAGAAGAATTTGATAATT
This sequence comes from Haplosyllis leylae, assembly GCA_038406175.1. Classification (NCBI taxonomy): domain Eukaryota; kingdom Metazoa; phylum Annelida; class Polychaeta; order Phyllodocida; family Syllidae; genus Haplosyllis; species Haplosyllis leylae. Next base: position 23,887 of record JBCAUG010736974.1, read on the forward strand.
TGAAGATGTATTGTTAGACTAATTACTCCTATGAGTCTTAACTTTCATGACATGTACATGCACAAACACTGGTATTATCAGTGTTGATATTCCTGGGATCAGTCCACTGGAATAGAGACCATTCATGTTGTGTCAGGCTCATGACAATTCTTAACATATGATATCTTCTACTCAACACACATTACATTAGATATTCATAAAGGCGTATGAAAGCAGCTACGAACTGGAGTATCCAATATGCCAACAACCATTTTGGCACGTTTTTCTGCTAAAGTGCATATCGGGAACAATATGGCAGCTTGGAATCGTAAAATCAATCACTACAAATGCAGAGCTTGCAAGCACCTTCGAAATATTTTATATTTGTCGACATTCTGGTAGACATTTAGACAATACTTCATCTAAACATTAAAAGAGGTTTAACATGATTACAGCAGAAAAAGAACCCATAAAAAGTTAGTTGCCGCTGCCAAAAGAATCCCTATCTGGAAAGAGATTGGGATCTGTAATTCAATGTTACCATTCGATAATGTTGCCATTTCGTCACTAGGTCTACGCAGAAATAGTTAACTCTGTTAAACTTCCTTAAAATAAATCGATTTATTCCATTAACCATGGAATGCTGCCTTACTCTGAACCGAGAAAAGATGATAATTGATGTATTGGAACACTTTGGAAAATAGCATTTAAGCCACTTTTCTCACAAACACTTCAGTTATAAGCCATCTTACATTCAAATTAGTGACAAGTAAAGCAATATAAATGCATATGAGCCTGTATTTTCATGCATTGCCACAGGGAAAACATGTGAAGGGAAAAACTCCTCCCCATGACTGTTTTATCAATTTTCTACTTTGCCAGTTTCCTCATTACAGAAAAGCCTTTCTTCTACACCCCAAGCAAGCAAAAGCCTGAACCTGGTTTGTTATTTTATGGAGATGGAAATATTCCAGGGCAAACATCTATCACTCAATATAGAAACAATCTATCTAAGTCCTTTCTGTAGTGTAGCAAACACTTCTCTTTTTCAATAAAAGACAAATTTTTAAGTTTGTGAATTCATTGTAAAAGATCATAATGAACCTATTGTACACAACGTTCCTTTTTGTTCTCCACTGCTTTTTTCCTTTTCATAACTTTAAATACAAAACCTTGGAGTCGTTTTCGCTTTTATTATTCCCATTTAAAAGTCCCACTTGTGTGCCCTTGGATAATATCTACACTACTGAGATGGCCCTTTTTAGCACATCTGGTAATATCAATCCGTTGAGCTTTGATCCGGGAACTCAAAGGATTAATATTTACTCCTCGGTGACAAAGGAAGTTCCTTAAAGGAGCTGGTGTAACAGACAGCAAACAGGGTTGGGAGAGAAAGTTTTGTGTGCATGGTAACAGTGCCATTAGCGCAGCAGGCAGTACTCTTAAGTATTGCAATTAGATCCCGTATATCTGCATGACAGTGTTTTAAGCAACCAAAGAATCCTATTGAATCTAAACCCTTAAAGGTTTCCTTTATTAAACTCATAAAGGTGTATTCCTAGACACTGTACCAATGTGCTCCCAGGTTACTTTGTTATTCTTGATAAATTTTCAGAAAGTAGGAATTAATAATTCTTTGAAATGAAAGAGTGTTAATTTAAAAACATAAATTTGCGATGGAAACAAATCTTGAAACGGACAGTCTGAATTGCGATTCTAAGATCGCGGAAAATAAACCAAGCTGTTTGACAGAAACTGACTGTAAGGGAAATAAATTTGGAATTCGTTTTGATGCTGCATCTACTGTTGCTCTCTTGATGGCAGCAACAACTGATTTCACCCTTGAGACTGATTAGTGGATTGTGGCATATCGCACCGAGGATTGTATGGAAATGATACAATAATATTGCACATGTATCAACAAATATGAGTGATCCTACATAAATGCGTGAATGGCGTGACGGAGTCACTTTTTCTATGATTTCTCGGAGATTTCAAAACCCAATTTGATAATTTTAGGTACAATGGTAGTGTACACTATTTGTCACTCATAAGTGATGTAATTTTAAAAAATAATTATTCTTTCTGTTAATAAGAAGAGTTTAAAAGTTCGGCATGTAATTGCGTGGGACGGAAAAAATTTTCATATTCTCCATCACTTCCAATTAAATCTCTTTAATTTTGATAAAACAGCAATGTTTACAATAAATATTTACA
>JBCAUG010736975.1:0-11671 GCA_038406175.1 Haplosyllis leylae
CCCCCCCCCACACACACACACATCCCAGAAAAATTTGAGTGATTTGAACAGCTTACTTCTCATTGCGGGAGAGCTCCAGTTTCTGCGCCACGAGACCGATGAGCAGTGCGGTGCATCCGACGCCGAAGATGCCGAGGAGCACGGCGATAGCTCTGCCGCTAGGTGTCGACGGGGTCAAACTAAATCACAAACAAGTGAGTAATTAAAACGAAAACAAAGGTATGTGATTTATCTTACTGTTGATGGAGGCAGGTTCAGAATTTCAACGAAACACTTCCAAAGTGGGCAGTGTGAAGAAACTGTTCCATTAGGAGATTTCTTTTGAATTAGGACACCGAGATCCCACGCAAGCAGGCCAATTGAATCGATTCACAGATTTAGTGAATAGGGTCGAGAGCGTGGCAGGACATTGATTGGTTAGTGGCTAAGTCCCACTTTTCCCCTAATGAGTATTGTCTGTATAACTTTGGTTAGTTTTTACTGCTCGTGTACGAAGTTTGCAGGAAGGTAGTTTTTCAGTCATGTCTGCCTATTTGCAGGGGGCCCAGTCCCCATTCCATTACGAAATAGGGACCTGCCCCACCCCTTCCACTGAATCATCGGATAGAACCCTCCCTACCCCCCCCCCCCGCCCGCCCCCGACGCTCCCTGGTGGAGTTCACACATCCATTGGGAGGGAACTGTTGACATTTGATTGAAAGGCTAGAATTAGCTACATGTGAAGTTTTATGGAATTGAAATTGCCTCGAATATCCACGTTCTCACTCAACCTAGAAAAGCACACAGGTTCAACGGGTCGCAGTCAAATAGAAAATTCAGAAATGGTTTTCAGTGTAAAGTTTGAGTATTTTAGCGAGTAAGCAAATACAGTCCCTGTAACGTTGTGCTTTGGCTAAAAAATATGAAAGTGCATGGAACATTCATTACCCAAGTAACAAAATCGCTTTGCATGTTCACCAAATGTAACGCTTTTTACGATAAAATGGAAAAGACTTCATAAGCGTTTCATCTTGTCATATGCCCTTAATAATTAGGTACATTTGTGCTGATAAAATGTAGATGTGTCAAAAGTTTTATCATTATCACACATCTTTGTTCGTTTTTAGTGAAAATGTCAAGAAAAATGATATAACTCTATCAAACAAGGCACAGAAATTGATATCGAATCACTGCGTAGCTTGACATTTAATTTTGTAGCGATAACGAATATCTGGCAAGCTCAGCCAAATCTGGAAGATTTAAATAGAAATAGACTTTTTTTTAATTTTTGGAGGACATCAGTCCTTTTCTTGGGGCCACTGATACCCCTGTTATGGACTACCGATGACATCTGCCTTGGGTTTCAAAGCCATGATGGATCCCTTTTTTCATCTGTGGTGTGACAGCTGCTGACTGTAAAAAGGTCAGCATTGCATCTGAGCCTTTTTTATCCGTGTACCTGTGGACATGTCCACAAGCATTGTTGGAGGTTTGGGGCTCAAACCCACGACTGTCTGTGGTGAGCACAGCGCTGTACCACACGGCCACTCCGGCTCGGCTAAATAGTAATACACCTACCTAAAGATGATTTCACAGTTTCATACTCATATTAATCAACTATTTGGCATCTCAAGTAAACCACATTTCTAGAAATCTGGATTGTGAGAATAAATACCCATTCCGGACTTGTCTTTTCGGACTGGTCCTTATTGGAATCTTGCGGGAGGGGGAGACACAAATAACTGAAATATTACTATCCTGCAACCTTTAGATGGGAACTGCAAGAACCCGTAAAATGGATGTCAAATGGGGTTCGCCAATGTTGGGGAAAAATCCATTTCCATATATGTTTTGAATTGGCATATTTTGTGACACTTACTCCCCATATCCAATGGTGAGGAACGTAATGCAGATCATCCACACACAGTTGCTGAAGGTGAAGTCCCCGTGTTCCTTCGGAGTTCCGGCCTCACAGATCCTCAAGAACCATGACGCCAGGAGGACGCCTGAAAAGATTAGCGATAAGGTGATATGTTAATGTGTTAATTTGCTATTATTTTCCTTAGAATGTATTTGTACTGTACATTGATGAACATTTTGTTCATGTATGGCTTGCTGAATATTCATGTGAGTGTTGAGCAATAGTGCGACAAACCGCAATTATAACTAAAAAGTATTTGCACCTCCGCACACGGCCAGTGCTTCACTAAAAGTCGCCACAAACAGTCCTCAAAAATATCAAACTAAGTTACACAGTTAATGGCCAGGACTCAATGGCGTTTTCCCCAAATAGAGCAGAACTTTCGTTAAGGTACTTCGATACAACATACACTTTGCAAATTTATCAACAGTCGTTTGAAGAACATAACATTTTAAGATATCTGTGAAAGTTTCAGCAACATTCACCAGCCAATTATTGAGTAATCACAATACAAAGATGACCAAATTTCCCATTGAAATCAATGGCAATCTACAGTTTTCTCAAATTTGGAATGGTGAAACTTCTGAAGACTTCACACAATGTTGCAGATGTTAATAACTTGTGGCTTCAGATAAAAATTGTTGTGTTACTCAATATCTTTCTATTTTTAAAGTAAGATTTTGATGAAATTTTAAGTTTTAATTTGTCTCCCTAAAAGTTTCATGGACCACTGACCATGAAAATGCATTGTAATTGACCACTGTTAAATGTGCAGCTAATGCTCAATGAAGCTTGACTGTTTACATTTTGGTCCTGAACACATGGCTGTGACGTCAATGCTGTAAAGAACTACCTTAAATTCAGTGAATTCAGCAAATTCAGAGAATTTAATAAATCACTGAAGCATGAATGAGGATCAATTTAACTGTCTTCTCTGTTAGCTGTGTCTCTGTGGTGCTGAGGTAAAGTGTTAGTTTCTTACATGAGAGGTAGCTGGTTAGAGCACAGCAATCCTCTTTTTAAAATAATGCTTTATGTCACTGAATTCAGTGCAAACATTTAGGGAAAACTCGATTATTCCAGTGTTCGAGATGTCGGCAGGTGTTGCACCAGAGGCGAATCTAATACTATAGGTTTGTTGGCAATATTTTTATGCTCAAGAAAAAGGACCGTACTTTTACAATTTAATGCCTTGATGTCTAAAAATTGATTGTGTAAATGTCTTTTGAGCAGCAATATGGTCAGCCGTTCCGTTTGAATACTACTTTTAACCGTGCTTTGGTGTTATATTTCTAGTGTCAATATGTCACTAATTCGCTGGAAACAAATTATATGGGTCTGTCTCCTTTAACAGTAATTATGAATAAGTACTAGAAAAAATTCTCGTAAATATCTCTTTATCAGGACTATTTTAGCATTATCGAATGCATCTGTTCGCACTGTCATTTCAAACCTTCAAAATTGCCAATAAAATCAAATTCGCTTCAAGGGACAAGCAAAAAAGCCAGATGGTAACATCTTGTGCGGAATCGATTTTTTCGTTTGATGCGATTTTGTGTTGCGAAAAAAAGAAACCAGATTTAAAGAGATTTTTGATATTATATGTCACACCGTGACACGTAGAGAAGTAAAAATTAATCAATTTAAACAGATCTAACAAATAAATATTACATATTGTATTCTATGGAATAAAATGGAATAAAATTCCTAGCACATGCTGATGACCTCATCTTCATTTGTTGAAAATGGCTGAAAAGTGTACAGCTCAATTCAAGTCATCATTACTAGCAATTATCGCACTTTTGGATGTCCTATCATTTGCAGGGATACTCATTCACAATGCTACTTTGTTTATTAACACCTCAACCTTGATTGGTATAAAGAAGGTCATTGGCTAACTGGGCGGCCACATTTGGCGATAATTTCTAGTAATGGCCAACAAATAAAAGTTACTGTCAAAGCTTGCCATTGAGCATAAATCTGAGTCACTCTACAAAAAACATGGACCAGACAATAGGATTCAATAACATTGTTTTACACCATCTGCGACTCAGTGTGAATGTTTTGTAATGAACAAGTAGACTATTGATGGGACACAATTTACCACACTCTGACTTAAGTACACTCAATTCTAACTTGTACTTAAATAGTACTACAATGGTTGTCACTGAAATTTTTTTTTCAAGTTCAGTCAGAATTTTCTGTCCAAAGTATTACTAAAATTTTTCAAAGACAACCAGTATAAATCATTTACGAACCAGTCAGAAATAAGTGTACTTCCGCCAGGGTGTAGTGGGGTTAATTCTGTCCAATCGGTAGTCTACCTGGTCATTTACGATGATGTGAAAAAATAAATCCTATTGTCTGGTCTATGTGAAGTGAGGAGTGAGATCTTTGTAAAGTGACTCAGATTCATGAACAACATTGAGGGAGTCAATTCTGTCCCGTGCAAGCTTCTGTGTTCTGTGGACACCAAGCATCTAACTCTCCTCTGTTGGAATCATCTACTTCCTAGAATACCAGTATTGCTGATTGTAGAGTCAGAATTTTTTTCAGAAAATTTTTGGCCTTTTATTATGCCACAGCGTATCCTGTCCTTTTATTGGTGGCTCCTTAGAGTTACCTTAGCGGTCAAGTCGAGGGACTCGTAACATCCTGTGCCAAGCCTTTGGCAGTTTTATGATAATTAGGCCTACATTAACCTGCAGTCATTGGTTGGAATTTGTTTACACAGAATACTGCCATGACATCATTTTTCACATGCCACCAATTTGGTCAACGATGCAATGTAATTTTTTAAAATATCATGCCTACTAATAGCAAAATGGTTAAGCAGATGTAACACTCAAAGGCAAAACACCGATTCGTCACAACTTTTACATAGGCTGATATATTACCAATTACCAAAGAATGTCTTGTTTTACTGTAGTGAATTGGCGTGAAGTGATCTCCTAAACCGCAAACAATGAATCTCTGATGTTGATAGCGTCGACACCAAAGGATGTACGCTCAATTCTGAGTAGTCTTTTGATGGCTTTACAATTGTAAACATATCGTGTTGTCCCACTAAACATTCCATACCTGTGACAACGATTCCTGTCAGAGTGGCACCTGGATGTGAGGTCAACATCGACTTGAAAACAAACCAGAAGTTGATTTTGATGTGGTTGTAGGTTGTTAGGCTCTGGACAGCCAGATCCCTTCCGTACGCGCTGTGAAGAACTGACACCCTGAAAATAAGATAGAAACAAGATGAGAAGAGGTTTCTTTGTGTTGGCTGCAAGACGCCACTGTGTCTCAGACTTAAACCTATGGAACTCAGATGGACAACTTTCATGAAGTGACTCTATAATTCATCAGTATTCACAGAGAAAATCTAGAAACAAAATGGACAATGAAACCTAAGCTCTGAGGAATTCTTTTTCGAATATTGCCTTTTTGAATAGGTACTTGAAGTCTTTTTCTCTGTGACTACAGAATGACATTTCATAAACGAGGATATCCTGACCAATTTTTATTTGAGGGAAATACGAGCATCTGGTTCAAAACACAAAACAAGTCCATCACTTTTCTGCAATTTCTTCTAGAATCTAAAGCTAGCTGGCCCTTGAGACATGACTGCTAATCAGCACTACTTTTAAGTAATTGAAGACACCCACCTGCAGAGCAGATATAAGCGTAGGAACATTGCTATGGTCAGAAAATCCACAATAGGTCTGATGTGTGGTACGCCATTGTGGTCTCGGGCATATGTCGTAGAGTTCAGATTAATTCCTTGTAAGCCTGGAAATGGGTGCACTGCGCAAACGATGAGCTCTGTGACAATCTGCAAGGCCCATTTGGGGTCCATCGCCATGCGCCAGTCGTCCAGATGGTGAATGTTCATGTAGAGGCGGAGATCTAAGTAATGGTACCTGTTACAAGAGATCAACGGACTTTAGGTATTATCTTTTTAAAGAAGTGCATTATTAACTTTTTAGGGAATCCTACACTGAATATATGACTAATACTGTATTTTCAACACACATAGGTACCCGTCCTTACCCACTGATAAAATGTTCTTCTAAAAATTTGGTCGATGTAAACACAAAAATTGGGATATGTTGTCTACATGATGAAGTTCACAACAGTATTGTGTTCTTTTTATATTCCCGAGGTTTATATCAATCCTCTGATGCTTGTAAAATATTGTCTTTAAACCACAAACTTCTATACAATCATGACCTCAACAATATGTCTGTACATCAAAGACTAATGGGTAGCTGGTGAACAAATGAACTTCCAACACCAACTGTTTAAATGTTAATGATGAGAAATTACTTATTGGACAAATTACTCTTTTGTGATATCTGCTCTTGGTTTCAAAGCCAGTGTGGATCCCTTGCATGCTTTCTTGCATGTTTGATCCTCAGATTCACTTCTGGTGTTCAATCCACATACTTGTAGACATGTTCACAAGCATTGGTGGAGGTTTGGGGCTTGAACCCATGACTGTCCATGTGGCAAGCACAGTGCTGTACACCATTCTGCCACTCTGGCTTGGCTTTGATGAGAAATTACTTGATTAACTTGAGATTGCAACATTTCAAACTAATATAGGAACCTTACACAAATGTAAAGTCTAGATGGGAAGTTTCTGGTTTAAAGACAATATTTTACAAGCATTAAAGAGTTGATATAAACCTCGTGAATACAAAAAAGAACACAACAGTGAACTTGACAGTAAATTGTAAACGGTTACCAAATGATAGAGTACATAAGGTACGGAAGCAAACTCTGACTTATGTGAGGTTATACTGCACGTCACATTTGCATTTGAATAATTAGCAAAACTTGAAATTGAATTTGAGTAGAAAACACATCGCTGTTGGGAGATAACACAGCTACAGACCTGCTAAAGGTTACAAAAAGGTTCAATTTAAGTAGAAATAAAGTTTCCCTTAACTTTTTAACTGAAGAAATAATTGTCGAAATATTTACTACATCTAGACTATTAACAAATATCTACAATCTCTAAACCCAGACGAAATTGGCAATATTGGCATCTGAGCTAACCTGACATGTGCAAAATAAGGGGTCCTTAAACTCTTGTTCATGCACCACAGAATTTTTGGACTTTAGCTACAATCCTTGGAGTATCCTTGTAATAATTTTTGTAAGTGTCAAACTTACAAGCAATGCCAAGTTAGTTCAAAAGGTAGTTTCAGACTAAAAGCCCAGAGGTCTCTAGAGGTCTCTACTTTAATCTTGGAGCCAACCTTTTGTTGCTGGAATTTTCTGATGCCTCCTAATTCGAAAGATGTTTTTTGTTTTCACACTCTCATAGCAATATTGCCAATTGAATGTAGATTAGAAAGTATTATAAATGAGGGAATTAAACACAAACTAATAAACACTCCAACACTATTTAGAATACCTACAAAGGTGTAAAACAAGAGATTCGATTGGCCTGTTTGCGAGGACTTTATACATCATAATTATGTGAAATTTTGGTGGTTTGCAAAATTACGATTGACACGAAAAGAGACATCAGACACATCAGACAAATTATGGCAATAAAAATTACATGAAACACATGTCTGTCATTTTTAACAGAGTGTTATGCATTGTGTAAGGATAACATGGATAATGAAAGTGAAAAATCAAAATCAAAAAGTAAAAATAATGAGGGATGGATATTACCATATCAATAGAACTTCGAGAATGACAGTTGACAGGGTGATGCTTGACATCAGCGAGAGTTGGACGGGACCATCTCGGGGAGTGACGTTTTCCAGGTTAAATTCCGTTGCTACGACAACCAATGTGATCCCTAGCAACGCCAAAATTGTGACGGCATCATTGACTCTCCTCTTCCGGTCTGAGAACGTTTGCCTATTGGCTAATTTTGTTCTGACCTCACTTCCTTTGGAGCCAGGCTCGTCCTGAGAATACATCTTCACATATTTGTGAGCATTCTTTTGAATAAGTGGACTTTTGTGATTGAGCTCAATCGTATTCTTTCTCTTTTCCTCCATTCTGTATCGTGTTTTTATTTACTGCCTGTCATTTGCTTTTCAGACTGATCTCTGTTGGAGTAGCTATAATTCCTCTATAATCCATGAGAAATTTGTTGGTTTTGTTTGTTTTGTGTGTTTTGTCCTTAAGTGTGTACGTGTGAATTTGAGACTCCGAATAGCTTTAAATATACATAAGATTAAATTACACAGCTTCACTGGGCAGCTTTACAGTCAGACCCACATTGGAACATCAGTCATTCACGAGCCTATCAATGCACATCTCTATTTTGTCATAAATAGTATATCCTATGGACTGTTTTCATATCGTCCTTTATCATGGAAATTATGCCACAATCCCCATTGCTACAGCTGCTATGGAGTACACAACTCCTAAAGCTCCTCATATTTAAGTACACAACATAATATGTATTGCATTCATAATCTTAAATCTAACAGCTGTGCTTTGAAAATAAATGGAGACGACTTTAACGAGATAAATCACGACCGAAAGTGACTGTAAGATAGTGATATGTACTGTAAGATAGAGGCGAGATTTTCGTCTTTGTTTAACGCAATGAAAAAGAGTATCGTTCTTAAACGGCTGAACGCACCAATGATTCGCCTTGTTCGGTTGGAGTCGGTTAGTTCATCATGTTCAGTCTCTGGAGTAGGGTTTAGGGAATATTGTATTGCTTAGCACCTTCAGCACGGGACAGACAAATTGAAGTTTATTCGGGTTTGTTTTAGAAATTGTTGACAAGGTGCAATTATGTCTGAGGTTATTATACATTTCTAAAGTGATCAAAATTCATTTCCTGAATTTGGTTGTGGATTGTTGACCGCTTCTTATCCGATCCGCAAGTAGTGCCTCAAATCAAATTCATCAAATAAAGAAATGTCAATGAACGTCCGCCCATCGCCCAAGTAATTTCATATGTCAGATGCCATATCCCATTTAGTCAGCGTGCTTCAACTTTAAATGGACACAGTATTCCTGTGTTTTCTTCTTTTGATACATTTAAGATCTTAATAAGATTCCCATGTTTTGCGTAACTAGGGTGAATCTATCGTAACTTAAATGTGCTCGTTCTTGTTGACTTCCTCGACTCCATATTGACGTTAATTTTGCCTGATAGAATACATTTCGAAAAATCAAATATGAAAATGAAAATATTGAATAAAACCACACGTGTCTCCTTCTAAATTATTGATCTTTTTCTTGTTTTAATCTTCAGAATTCTCTGCTGCAATTTCAACAATGTTAACTTAGCTGGCTTTAATAGTTTTACATGCCATCTGTGTGTGGATAGTTCTCTTGATCTTTTCTCGTTTACCCTTCCCACATTTAATTTTAGGTTAAACGAGCTTTCTATTTGCAAAGGTCAAGAACTATCTTCGTTTTTACGTCATCCGTGTGTAAACATATGCTTATTTTATTCAAAAGGACTACATTTTCTCAATGACTATTTCCGGACTCTTCATGTGTTACAATTTCACGCTTTTATGAAAGTAAATGAAAATGATTTGTAAACTTTCGTAGCGAGAGAGTACTTCTTTACACTCAGTGAACAAGCTGTATTATTCTCAGTAAAACAGTAAAACGTGGATTTGCAAAAAAAAAAAGATTTTGCTCTCCGAAAGACCCTATTTGTGGACAAATTTTAAACTGTTTGCTTGTCAAAGCTAAAATGAAATATTGTTCCAGAAGATATTTAAACCAAAATATATTTCAGTTGATAAATTCCATAATTTATGTGTTCATATCTTTTTGTCCTTTAAAATATATGAATCTACGGTGGGTACGTCTTTTAGACTACTGATGAAGTTATTATCCACCGAAAGCTTGACTTAAAAATTAAACACCAAATTTTGGCTTTGAAAGCCATGCTAGCAAGTCGGTAGTTTCGTTTAAATGCTACCTGTGGTGTAAGGTTACACGTATAAACACGCATTTGGTCATTTCCGATTAAGTTGTAAGTTGAGAATTGTGGTTTTTAAGACACCAAAGGACAAAGTAAACTTTAAGATATTTGCTCCTCTCGTCTATCATTGCATCATATGTTTCACAGCATCATATGTTTTGTAGCGAAGCCACACCCATAAGGGTTGATTGACCATACATTAGATGTCAATCATTAAATTAGATTGAACGAGACGCAGTACAAGAATACGCATCTGCGGTCCTTATCCTTGGTCTTCGAATCAAATTTTTCACAAACGCACAGGATTGTCAATATTGGCGTTAATACCAACTTTGTATTACCATGTATTTGCAGTTTCCATCTTTATTTACAATAAATGATATCAGTGGATGTCAAATTAAATCTCAATGGGGGAAGGAGGATAACTCAAGGTCATTATTGCCATTTGTGTTTTAGCTGTATCATTTAAAATTTACTGGACCACCAAAGCGTCAGACCTTGAAATGTAATCGTCTTGTACCCAGTGATACCTAATTTTGCATTTGCAAATACAATATGATCAGAATAAAGAAGGAAACTGCAAATATATGGGAACACACAAATTGCAATAATGCCACTATTGCCATTGTTGTCAATGTTGTGTCATTTGTGAAAACCTCGATTAGTCTAATTAATTTTTAGTGGCACAGCTAAAACAAAGTTGCCAATATTGCGGAAAGTTTGTGAAAAACTCTAATGTCTAATGTCACTTTAATCTTACACACTTAATACTTGGTACTTACATGGCATCGTTCTTTGTAATATTGTAAATGACCTTCAACTGTGAGTAGTTTTCACAGCAGCACGTTTATTACATCTCTACATTTCTTATTAATTTTGTGATTTTTTGACCTGGAATGATGGTGTGAATCTCTTTAATGTAAATCATATTGAATTACGCATTTATTTTTAACACATTGAGTCTATTTAACGATTGATTTTTTTGCCTTATTAAGGGAAGCCACATCTGTGTACACATTTCCATAAAGCTTATCTTTTGACTCTTAGCTAACTCACAACATATTTCAATGTACTTTGATTTTTTTTCAACGGCAAAACAGTATGAGCTTATTTAAGCAAGTAAAATTCGATGCTGACAGCAATATATATGTTTTGATTTATCGTTAATGTCCTTGAAAAATCGAAGATGGTAAACATGATTCTTGCCGCCACCTTTTGAAGAGAAATGGGTGAAGACATGAGACAAGCAATAAGTTTCTGTTCGTTTGCTTCATGGCATTTTGCATAACATTTGCTGCAATTGTGACATTTTAAAGAGAATTGATGATCGTTTTGATAGAACTACCGACTCGAGTTTTATCTAGAAAATTGGATTTTGCAGCTGAATGAATCATTTACAATTAAAATGTGTCAACGACTGCTTCAACGTCTACTGTTGTAATGCAGTGCACAGTAACCAATGTCGTCACAACTGAATTAATCCAACTAATTAGTTCATCAATTTGCGTTAAAAATTTGGCACTGGCCTCAATTAGCCTGCAACCGATGTAACTACCTGATGGTTTAAGTTCTACCCAGACCGAGCGAAAGCGAAAGAGATTTTCGCTTTCGCTTTCACTTGGTCTGGGTTATCTGGTAGGGATCCATGTATTCCTTTGAAGCGAAATCACTTTCGCTTTCGCTTTCGCTCCAATGGGTCCAGGAGCGATTAAACAAATCAATGCATCCATAGATATCTCCTTCACTTTCGCTTTCGCTTTCGATTGGTGTGGGGAGACCCTTACTTTTTCAAAAGTAGTACAAGTACGTAAAGTAAGGTAGTACAACTAAGGTAGTACGGCGAGTTTTGT
>JBCAUG010736986.1:0-11670 GCA_038406175.1 Haplosyllis leylae
GGTTTCCACTAATAACATACCACAGTATTTACATGATTACTACGTGCTACGCAACTTTGGGATTCTAGCCGCTTTCAGTTCACTATTAAGCCAAATTGAAAAAACTCCAGTGTCACTGGCAAAACCATTGCCCAAGAAATAGGAGAGGTGGGACTCATCGTTCTGCAAAAAGGTGCAGGAACCTATCGGCACTATGAGTGTCCAAGTTAGGAATATTGAATTTATTTGTTTTAAATATCGAAAGATAAAGATGTTGGTAAAAATGGATGCCCTTTTCCGTATCTAAGGTAATTGAAGATATATCTGTTTCACAATGTTCAATAAATGAAAAGAACTGTTAAAACTCCAAATTTTCACAAAACCGTTTAAAATTAACACCAGCAGCGTTTTTCTCTCACTGTTTCAACAATGAAAATTAAGCAAAAGGCAATACAGTTTATTTCGATAACAATTCGCAATATGTTTTCCAATTGTCTGTTTTTCCACTGGTATCTAGATTTTTTTTTCACTCAAGTTACCCACGAAATGCATTAACAAAGATAATACATCCTCCCTTCTTTGACTTATTTTCAGAAATATGATATTCTAAAGAAACAAATCATACAAGTATTACTGCATAGACTATTATGTTCAAACTATAAACTCTTACTTTCTATAGTTTGTTTACGAAGTTTAACAAAACGACTCTGAGGGAAGAGGCTGCATTGCCAGAAAGCAGCCTTATTCAAGGCAAAATAATAGTCTAAGAGAAGCTTCCATCATACCACAAATGCATTAATGTATCTTTCCACTTAAAAGGCTTTTGTCACTTCAAGGAAAAACGAAAGTTAGTTTCTCACATAGTGATTGTTTTACATTTGCTTCCATCAAATATTGAATCATGCCATTAAATTCCCCACAAACTGCAAGCGGCAGAATGAACACAATCAAGGAAATCTTCATGGGGTAAGTGGGCGGTGCTGAGTGATACAAACATTTGATCGGTGTGCCACATGAAGTTACCACTGCATAAAAGTGTGCCTGATTGCATCTCTACTGCAGGTAGGTTTCTTCAAGATATAAACCAAGACTTACCAAAGCAATAGTATCTTCCGCTGATGTTTATGGTTTTCTTAACTAGAAACTCCTGTACCTTTGTCATTGATAAGACCAAACTGTTTACCAACCACTAACAAATTGTTCTTAAGAGAATTCAAATTCCACTTATCAACAATGGAATATGGTCGCTGCACTCGTACCAATCACTAAAATTTGCACCTCTTTGTATATTAAAATTGGCAAAGTACAAGTATCCTCCTGGTCTTGGGATGCTTAATACTTAAAAACAGTTTTATCATATGCTGAGACTGCAAACTTTATTAGTGACTAACACCACATTCAATGATCCCACACATCTCACCTTACCTAATAAATCCTAACTGAGTAGTTACTGCTAATATTATTCCATATTATTTCAGAAATGTATTATGAAAAAATATGTTTTTGTTGACTTAGCAATTAAGTTGACAATAGAGGTCAGCAAAACACAATTGTGATATCCCATAATGCTAACAATTCTTGCACACATATACTTCAAGTCCATGCTTTGTGTTATTTTGTTCATTAATAAAAATAGCTTACCACAAGGTCATGACTGCTTAGATTGGGTATGATAGTCTTAACAAATTTAGACCACTGTTATCAATATTAGCCCTTACATTGCCAGCCATTTTGTAAACATTTCATCATCCTCAGACACGTGTTTTACTGTAACATGGGTGATAATGTAGGGAATTGCATAATATTACACAGAGGGGTTGGGAACAAGCTAGTCTCTTGACAGCAAGTGCTGTAATATGTTTTGCTGCTGCTAGTAGAATATCACAGGCAATTACTTTTGCACCTTGAAAAAAATTTTTTTTAGGGGACATCTATAAATCTCACAAAAATAATTTCTGATCAGTTTAATGGCTCAGATGCATCTCTCAGATACTGTTTGTAAAAGATATGTCTAATAATGAAGTTTGATATCAAGAGCTAGGTTTTTAAAAATTAATTGAAAAGAAAAATTTATGAAATTTTCAATTTTTGATGTTTACAATTTTTGATTTGAAGTAATGTGACTAAGTTATAAGAAGGATATATTAAAGTTTGTTGGTATGATATTATTACTTAATATATCTAGTAAAAATATTGTTGACCATTTCAAGTAAAACCTCTGTCTGCACTATTTTATGGAGTACTTAGTTACCCCATGGGTCAACCAAAATTGTCAAAATTGACTGCTGATGGGCCAATACTTGGCTGAGCTATATCTTACAATGTGTATTAATTAATCAAATTTTAATTATGCTTGTATTTTTACCTAATGTCATTGCATTTGCACAATATCCCTAGAAAAACTTGACAAGGTAAATATGAGTGACATAGTGATTTATGTACGAAGTCAGTGTAAAATTTGGCTCAAATTTTGGGGGTTATGGCAGACTTTTAGCTCATGTGACCAACAGGCAATCGTATTTTTGTCCAATTTCCCTGATAGTTGTTGAAGGTTCTATTATTAGGCTTGAGTTATATTTCTTGTGAGATGATTATGTATTCTTTGAGAGCTTATTTTGTAACCCCACCCTTAGCTGAATAGAAAAAATTTCCTTCAAAAAGCACAATAGTTACACTTGGTGGGATAAGTGTTAAGTAGAGAGACCAAATTTTTTTAAACATTATTATTCATCTTATTTAACAATTTTATGGTAAAATATGATGAGTTAAATCAAAATAAAATTTTTGTGTTCTCCTCACATAACCCTTACACTGCCAGCCATTTTGTAAACATTTCATTATTTCATCATTCTCAGACATGTGTTTTACTGTAACATGGGCGATAATGTAGGGAATTGTGTAATATTGCACAGAGGGGTTGGGAACAAGATTTATGTATGAAGTCAGTGTAAGATTTGGCTCAAATTTTGGGCATTATGGCAGACTTTTAGCTCATGTGACCAACAGGCAATCATATTTTTTCCAATTTCCCTGATAGTTGTTGAAGGTCCTATTATGAAGCTTGAGTCCTATTACATTGTTTTCTTATGAGATGATTATGTATTCTTTGAGAGCTTATTTTGTAACCCCACCCTTAGCTGAATAGAAAAAAATGTCCTTCAAAATGCACAATAGTTACACTAGGAGGGATAAGTGTTAGAAAGCCTTACCAGGGAGAACTGGAGTAAACATTTTGCCGAGTGTCTTTATATGACACATCTTATCATAACTTATAAATTCATAACTCTGTGAGTTCAGTTGTCAAATATTTACTGATACTTTACCCTTAACTCTGTGTACTCTTGGACAAGCATCTCCAGTTATTCAATGTTTTCCAAGACTTCTTACCCAACATTCCATTACTATTTTATGAATTATAGGGTTCTTATTTAACTTAGGTTTGGATCTACTATAGTTTACCCTGTTCCAGAATAACTTACCTTGTAGTACCTTGGTAAGCTCACGGAACAAAGTTTTCTTAGATAAATGGCTTACCACATAATTCATGTTTCAGTTTTAATAATTGAGCACATAAAATTATTGAAAACTTATTGCTTAAATATTTGGAAAAAGTTAGCAAGTGCGGAGGCCTATGTTTACAAAAAGTGTTGGTGGGTATCTTACTAGGAATATCATTGTGTTGTGGTTATGCTGGTAATACACGTAGATCTTACCGTACAGATTAAAACTCCTCTTTGAACTTGTCATACTGGATTACAAGCTGTAACAGTTCCTAGTCTACTACACTTGGCATAATGATTCTTGTGTCACTGAAGGGAAATACACAAATACTATGTCTTCACTGAATAATGCCATACACAAGTCCTTACAAAAACAGTGCATTCGTCACATATCCAGTTCATAACAAAAAACCCTTTATTACTAATAAGCTGTTTTTCATCTTAATTAAGCCCCACCCATACAGATTATGAATTCAATAAACAGGACTCTAATTCTTAGATGTAGGAAACACTTTACATTGCCAGCTTAGCCTATGAGCAGCTGTCACAGTCCAACACACTGCTATGAGGGCTCAAATAGTTAACAAACCCTTATGTCACCTACAACATAGTGTGTCTTACATTACGTGTATAGATTAACTACATGAATGTTAATGTTACGTATATCTAAACTAAACATTAGAATTTCCCATTAATCAGCATTTTGGGGCTTATTAATGAGAGTGAGAAGGGGACACAAACATACACTCCCTTGTAGGAAACACACATTCTCACACAACCCTACAGGATATGAATAGTCATCCAGTGGCAACAACCAAACGTTCAGCAACAAATTCATGTGATTAATGTTATTTCTCATATTCCAAACTGCTGATTATTGCAGTCGGTAATGCAAGGAATTGCCATTGGTCACACTTTCAAATTCAATGGATAAAGGTTGAAAAGCAAAATTTCTAAATTGAAACAATAAAGAACAAATAATTTTGGTATATTATTCCATCATTTTTAGCTTTAGAAACCTTTCATTGTATTATTACATGTACACATGAATATAGGATAGCAACACACACAAAATGTAGTGCCAAAGAGAATAGCTCCGAGGGTAAATGGTGCATATTGACTGAGGGCTTTAACGTAAAGAGAAGTCCCGAAAATAGCAGGCCTTTGGTCCATATTAAAGGAAGACATCAAGATTTTACGGGTGGGATGGGGGGGGATGATCAGTTTATTTTTGTTACATATGTACATGTAACAAACACTTACATCCAAATTGATCTATTTCCCATTATTGATCAACAGTTTGGTGGTGGGATGGGGGGGGGGATGATCAGTTTATTTTTGTTACATTGGTACATGTAACAAACACTTACATCCAAATTGATCTATTTCCCATTATTGATCAACAGTTTGGTGTTGAAGTCTAAACTGAAGATTTGGATGGCGCAAGCTCAGTCAAACCAATTTATATGTTAATTTTGCGTCGTACTGGTCAAGGATACTCAGAAGAGAAAATGATTACCGCTATTTTTCTATTTGTAACTCATTAGTATTCTTACCAACATGGGTTGAAACACCACGTACCTCGGATATAATTCTGTCAAGAATTTGGGTAATCAAATCTGCTACGCAGGGACAAAACAATATCTTTGGAAATAATTACTTGTTACATTGAACAACTCTTGAAGAAACTTTACTTTTCAGAATTGTTACTTTTGGATCCTCAACATTGAACAACTCTTGAAGAAACTTTACTTTTCAGAATTGTTACTTTTGGATCCTCAAACAAAGATGTTAAGATGTCAACGCAAATTAGTGAATCATTAAAGGGAGTTTGTTACATATTATCAGGAGTCTGGGAGGGATGGCAACACAATAAGCTCATTATAAGATTCAAACTTCATTTGAAGTTGCAACAACTTCTGACAACTTGTTTCTGTCCAATGAAGTCCAGGGAGGCCTCTTTTTCAAGATCATCAAAGTAATGTGAGCTAAAATCTGCTATACTGTGTTCAAGAACTAATTTCTGAAAATGGCACACAAGATTTTAACTTGGATTAATTATTGATCGTTGGGATGGTGTATCCCAATGGTTTCATAGGACTGAAACATATACCATTATGGTCCGCTTTCATATACCTGCTTTAATTTCATTTGGCCTTAAAAATCATGGACCATATACTATTTAAAGATGACATCTCTTCATATTGGACAGATTTTCACCTGTCAAATGTTAATTTCAATTGGTTTGAAAAATGCTACTATCCTGTGGAGGTTATTTTCAAAGACCAAAAATTTTGCAGATGAAATTTCTGTCATGTTTGACAAAATTTGTCTTATATCATATCATTTATTCACCAGAAAACATCTGCTAGATATTAAACATTCTGTTGAACTTTTAGTAGATGTTAAACTTTTAAATGAACTTAAATCAACTTTTAACATCATAAAATTGCCAGATCTGCCCAGTTCTGTCAAAATAAGATTGAGGACGAAAACCTCAATTACATTAGGGAGTGTGTGTCATTGCATGTGTTCATAAACAATAAACAAAACTTTTTTGATTTGTGTGAAAACATATCTGTATATTTTGCTATTTTTACAAATACATTCTATGATACAAATGCTTCTTAATATTGTCAAATTTGGAAGCAAAATATTTATGTGTGTGAGCAAATTATACATATCAAGATTTTGTTTCCAAATTGAGAATTAATTGAAGATCTACGCATGTGCCATTTGAATTATTTCAAATTTTGTTGTACACTGCAACATTTGTTGTACACTGTTCAGTACGAAATCAAACATATCTATACCTATATTTCTTAAAAGGTGGAGAAAATACTTACGTCAGGGGTGATGGCAACCATCCACATAACATCCCGAACTTTGTCAGGTTTAGTGACACCATTCATTTTGGTGTTTAAAAAGGCAATACCTTTGATTTTAAGTTGTTTTTTTTCTGAGAACTATTGCCTGGGTTAGAACGTGAACTTTATTGATAGACCCATTATACTGAATTAAGGCGCCTTCAAATGGACTGTATACTCAGTAACTTTACTGCTCGTAATTTATTAATGATTCTGTAAATCCACTCATTTCTATTCCACAAGGCTTGTTCAGTCTGGGTTGTGTCCTCGGCAGTCAATCACCATTGAAGGCGAATGTTCGAATTTGGTACCCACTTAATTAAAGAAATGAGAGACATTTACAGACACAATGATTTGTCAAACGTTCAGTTTCAATATGACCGGAAAAGTAGAGTGAGATAAAAAATACACTGTGAACAGAAAGGAAGCTGGATATTTACTGAACACGTAAAACCATTCAGTAAAATCAACACCTCACCATTAAATTGTCTCTGGTGATGGTCTTCTAAGTCGACGAATGCCTTGGAAAGTGAAAGAAATGAGAATGATAAGGAAGTAAAAGTGCACCAGATTCCTCACGACTCAACCAAGACGATGATTCGTGTTTATCACTACAGTCCTGAGGACGGCAGATGGTTCAGATTACACCCATCTCGGGTCATCTCTTAACTAAAATGGATGTTCACTTACAACGGCCTGCAGAGAGGCCTTTCTGATATTGCTTTTCCTATATTAATACATATCTTTACTGGAGAATTGCAACTTAAAATATTTGTGGTAAGGATATTTTTGTTCACACTTTTCATTCTTCTGTTTTTTTAAACCAAAATATTTTTAGCACAGGTGAAAGGTGCTAGAGGGTTCAAAACTACGACCTTCTTCGATGAGGATGTATACCCGCTTCTCATAATGTAGTAAAAAGTTATGCATTACATAAATTTGTAACATCCCTGAAGTCTAACTAGATGAATGAAGTTCGATTTGTCAGAAAACTTATAAGTGAACTGTTGACGGTAGAAATAACTTTGGAACCAGAGTTTGGAGCTAGATTTGCAGATTTACGCATGAAACCAAAAAGACACTTCCCCTCGTTTTATTATCAAATAGAAAAACAAATGCGTTACCTTGTGGCAACAAAATAATAGTGAGAATTCATTTTCTGTTGTAATGTGTCTAAAGAAAATCCTTCAGAATAAAATCCTTCTCGCACTAAAAGGTTACAAAAGATATGTGTGCTTCAGTTGTCGCAATCAGATATTTATTGTTCAAAGAGAACTGTTCCTTCAGATAGCAACTACAGTTCGCGAATTATCTGAAGCAGATAATTTATCTTACATCCTTGTCTAAGAAGCAATCGTCGGGAGACTAAATACTCAAAGTGCTTGCTAAATTATTCCAGAAATGCAGAAATTCTTAGCACTACACGCACAAGTGTAATCGAGTGCAGATGCATTCTTTAAATTGATAACTGACAGTAAACGCAGAAATTGATTTTATGTAGCGAGCCTTTGAAGAATCTCTTATTGAATGGCAACTGGTGAACAGTAAGGAATGTCTCAATGCAAAGTTTATGAGGTAAAGAAAGTGTATATGTATCACTTTATGAGGATGGCTGATGAGCATTTCTGCGATTTAAACATAAATTTAAGATTTTCCTCTTTCTTCAAATATATTAGAAATGCCACGACCTTGCTGTTCAATTCTAAGATTGATGTTTCACATATGTTTACAATTGTGACAAGTAAAGGGACATATTGGTTTGACTCCTCACAGCAGTGGTTATTATTCAGAATGCACCCATTTTTTATGATTCCAGTGATTGTGAATATAATTTTGACCAGTGGCCTTTATTCACTCCTCAAATGTACTTCTTCATTATCACACATTGATTGTGCAACTAACCCTTTTGTTTAGGATCATTAACCAATGAGATTCCTTATCACATGCTCATCCTACTCTTTGCTAATTTGCTCAATTACCAGTACCCTGGTTATTTTGACCCGATGCATCAGACTACATACTAAGTAATATTAGTACTTATTTCTCCTGGGCTAACTTCTTAATTACTATTCTAATTTGCGTGATTCTAGCTTCTTGCACAGTTAGAAGCTTAATTTAGCTTCTCCTTACATACAATGTACTAATTGCAAAGTTCACTACTTGAGACTCAGAAATGGATTAGGAACTACTTTTAACAGTAGTCATGATGTACTGGTACTTGGGTGTCTTCATCAAAAGGCAAGGTTCCCACGAAGAGTAACCATCATGTCACTTCTTGGGATGGTTTAGAAGAGTCCCTTACTGAACCTCTTACTACTGAGGTTGACCAATTAATTAATATTGGTGATACAATATAAATTAGCTTCGAAACAAGGTGACAGGCATTTTGCAAATAACCAGGCCAATCGCTGTAGGACAGCATTTTTCAGTCAGTTTGTTTTGGGATGAAATATATTACTCGTATAGTACCTTTAACCATGAGCATGTGGGAATGAACATTCTGTTAAGCACTGTCTAGTTACAAGTGATGACACTGAAAAGGGCATGCCTTTCACAGGAGGTTGTCCTAATGACTGGGACTAAACTAATGAATTGCAGTCATAAGGTCTTACAGTGGCCTTGTCATTGGATACAACTGTATGCAAATACACAGTTCTACAGTGTTTGCAATTCTGGTCAAGTTCAGTCCAGACAGAATATTACAGAAAGTACTCTTTATTACGAAGTAAGAGAGGGGTTCTTCCTATCATCATGATGAAGACTTAAAATACAAGTCGCACTTAGCGCCCATTGGCTATTGCGGGTATAACACCATTCCTAAAACGAAGATGACAAAAAAGTTTCCCAGAAAAATTCAAAGGATCAAAAATATATTATTTGAATTAATGAATTAAGAGTAATCACGTCCATGACAGATAATTCCCAAACTGGTGAGAATTAACCCTACAATTGAACAATTGCCTTTTTAGCGTTACGACAAGCCAAGGCTGATTCTCAGTAAGTTGACATCAAAAGAGTTTTTCACCAATACAGGAATGTCAACATTGCCAAATTAGCTCTGCCAATAAAGATCAACTGGCCCAACTTTGAGTGTAACCGTGAAATGTAATCCTCATATACCCCTTCATTTCTAATTTGACATTTACTGACATCAGATGGTGTACATAAAGAAGAAAACTGCCAATATGTTGGAATACAAAATTGGCAATAATGCCAACATTGACAACTTTGTGTGTTTGCGAAAAACGCGAGTAGCCTCATCGATGTTTTCAAGACAGATGAAATTCCAACCAACTAATTTACTATCAATTTTCATACAACAATGATGGACAGATGGGTGACCGCTGTATAACCCTGACTATTTATTCCTAGATAATAATTCACGAGTACATGATACTCATACTTGTTTCTAGGGCAAAGGACTACAATTGATGGCCCGAGGAGGAAACATCACAGATGGCACCGTAAGAATGATTGTCCATTCAAAGGAAATCAGTTTTCTATACAAGACATATTTCTGGACATAGTCTACTTCATTGCTGCATCCGTAATGGCAACAGCTGAATTATCGTTGGTGGTGACACCATTACTTAAACTTTTCTAATTCCAAAAAGACAACAAAATGAAATGTTTTTGGAGTCATTTAGGATTCGCAAACAAACTTGAATTTTGCACACAGTACTGTTTACCAGCACATTCACATCAGTACATGTTCTTCTTCCACATATTTTTAGTTCTAGCCTTCAAAAAAAACTATCCTTCGTAAAAACGAAAAAATTTCTTCTTTCTATCCAATGCAATTTGCTTCGAAAGTATGCAAAATCTAAGAGGTAGGCCGGACCTATTTCCAAAGAATATACATGGAGCAACAACATATACTCTTCGTCTTCTATTATGAAACGAGGGAGGTCACAAGGTCTCTAACAAAGAGATTAATGCCATTACATCTCAGTCCTTATCACCAAACGTTGTTTTTCTGCAAAGGATACTACAGTGGAGGACTTCACCAAGGCGTACATCAATTAATGATGACAAAAGGCTTCTCACAAATGAATCCCCAAGTAAAATGCTCGATTGTCTCTTCTGTTAAAGTGTGAAATGACCTCCAGTCCATGGAGATTTTGGTCATGACAAGGAGACGGATTCTATTACGATTATCCGATACTCTGGGGAAACGAAATGCAACAAAAACATGGAATAGAATCCACAGACTACGCTCCAAGCGACTGTTACATCAGGATACTATGATGTAGTTTGAGCCAAGAAGTTTAAAATTATGAGTTTGAGAAAGAGTGCTTGCGGGTGTTTTTTTATTAAAAAAGTAGTTAATCAAAATGTTAAAGGTTGAGCTTTGTGTCATGAGACTTAAGTTCGGTGCCACTTTTGATACCAAAAGTCACTTTCCTCTCAGGATGTAATAAAAGAAAAGCAAATATTTCACATCTGCAAGAAAGGTAGGAGATCAATAAAGATTTGATTAGCCAACCCAAAGAATTTGAACAAACATCGTTCTCAGTATTTCTATGAAAGAATTAAGTTTTTCACGATAAGTAATTCTATCACATCTGACAGATACGTTTGATCTACAAATGAACTTTTTAAATTCTTTACCTTTGTAGGCAATGCGATATTCATTGACGTATGTGTGAATTTGAGCACAGGTTGGCAACTACAAATGTTGCTTATTTGTAACATTAAACTTTTACCATTGATAATACTTACAGGCAGAATTGGTTTTCACAATGACGTCTATTAAATCTTTTTAATGTGCTTTTTCTGTGAAGACCCCGTGCGCCAGTACACCCGAAGGGGTTGGAAACTTCATTGCAAAGAGATGAAATAACAGCATAGTAAAGATGAAACATTTGAGAGCATCCAAAGATACCTTAAATCCCATTCCTTTTTAATATTATTTGTTTTATAACTTGCCCTTAATTAATCGTTGATGAGAAACTAAATGGGTAAAACAGAGATACATAATTTCTCCCCTGCACATGGTGCCGCTGAGTACGAAATGAATCAAAGAACACTTGAGTTTTTCCGTAATTGGCATTAGATTCTATAGATCCTGTAGATTCTACAGAATCACGAAAGAACAAAAAATCCAGCAGCAAAATATTACCCCTACTGGGAAGTGAACCTAGGCCTGACTTTGCTCTGACTTTCATGTCTTGCATGCTACCACCTAAGCTAATTCCCCTATCTGCTGGAAGTCTCAGCCCTTTAGATCCTTCTATAGTCATGCTCTTTTGATTCTTGGACTTAGAAGGTTTTGGAATCAATCGAGCATGACTACATAAGAATCAAAATGGCTGAGACTTCCA
>JBCAUG010736997.1:0-11670 GCA_038406175.1 Haplosyllis leylae
CTAATACCCAGGAACAACTGCTGTCACCCCCTGAGATTAAACAACTCTTACTCTCCTCACTGACCTGCCGGACACTCAATTCTGACTGGGGTTGAGTTTTATTACACAAACCAAGACAGTGTAAATATTGGTGACAAATGCACTAGGCTGCGCGTACATAAACATGAGGCCAAGCCTTCTCCCTGGCTGGAAAAAGGAAGGAGGTCAGGACGGAATAATCTGGAAGGATCAAACAGTCAGGAGTGCCCATTAAAATGTCGAACCACCTCTATCCCCTTCCCTGACCCCCAGAACTCCCAAGCAGGTACCCATAATCTGAGATTTTGCCTTATACGAAAATACTTTTTAGTGATTTTACTGGCAAGGGACAAACTTGTCTTCGTCTCTTGATGAGCCCTAAAACAGCTGCAATCGCTGTAACATTACTGCTCATGTGGAAAACAGTTCAAAGTTGAGGAAGCAAATACTGAGGCATCTGAATTTCTATACAACTACTGTTTGTGATTATTGTCAGCAGAAAACAGTTATTGCGTCGTTATCTCACAGCAATGAGTTGGAATGTGTTGGGATAAGCAAATTTAAGCTGTATTATCAATTATCACTTACTAGGGACAACAATTAGTAACCAAGGACGATGTGTGAGGGATTGTCAATGTTCTGAAGCCATCTTCCTCCAACAGTAAGTAAAACATCTCAAAATGTATATAAATCATCAAACTTCCTGTTATTATAAAACTGACTGACTGCTTGCCATGATCAATAATAGGTAGCAAAATGTAACAATTGATGGATCTTTAATTATGAAGTTTTTACAGCCTTTTAACTGACTGCTTTTAAGGGGTAACAATCGGTAGCAAAAGACAACTAATGATGGGTTTTCAATGTTCTGAAGCCATCGTATATACCAAGCATGACCAAAACACCTCAGAATAAACAGGAAAACATAAAATTCGCTGTTATCACCCGTGACCTACTTGGTTGGCAATAGTTGGTAAAGGTAACCATTCATGGATGTTCAATATTTTGAAGCTATCATGCACTAACGATGGATAAAACATTGGGAATATGGCTGAAATATCAAATTACTTATAATTACCAATTAACTGACTGATAGGCAACCAATGGTAATGAAGGGTAATTAATGATGGATATTCATTGTTCTGAAGCTATCCTCCACTAACATTGAGTAAAATACCTCAGAATACATCTGAAATATTACATTCCCTGTTATTAACCACTAACTCACTGGTTGCTGGGGTCTCTAATTGGTACAGGTTGCACTTTGCTAAAATTGGTTGCCCCTATCAAGCACTGATCTATGGAATGACAACAGAAAATGCAAAACTTCAGGCATATTTGAAGTCAGTCGTGGTGACGAGTGGGCAATGCATTGGCTTACTTTGAATGCTAGGACAGACATCACGAGAAGTTCAAAACACAAAAGGACATGTCTACACAAAAAATTTTTAAAAAAAGACTTGCCCACTCACTCTCAACTCGCTCGCTCACTCTTGACTCACCCACTCACTCTTGACTCACCCACTCACTCTCAACTCACCCGCTGACTCTTGACTTACCCACTCACTCTCAACTCGCCCACTCACTCTTGACTCGCCCACTCACTCTTGACTCACCCACTCACTCTTGAATCGCCCACTTACTCTCAACTTGCCCGCTCGCTCTCGACACATCTGCTCACCCTCCACTTGCCCAATCACTCTTGACTCTTATTTGCATTCAACTTTGCCTCTTCCCCTTAGATCTAGATGTTAGTTTCCATATATAAGACTGAATATGGCATTACGAAAACAGTCCTTTTTTGCAGAAATTATGATTCCAAAAATAACATTGCGCTTATGGAGCCATTTCCTCTCCTGTGATTGGAGTAAACTTGAATGAAGTTAAATCAAGTTCATTGACAAAATTGTTTTTTTTTTTTT
Source organism: Haplosyllis leylae (assembly GCA_038406175.1). Lineage (NCBI taxonomy): Eukaryota > Metazoa > Annelida > Polychaeta > Phyllodocida > Syllidae > Haplosyllis > Haplosyllis leylae. The sequence goes on from JBCAUG010736997.1 coordinate 1,941, forward strand.
CAGCAAAGTATCATCAGAAAATTCCACGTGGACAAACTGATGAATCCGAATGTCTAGCGTATTTTAAAGACAATAGTGAAAGTACTGTAAGAGAAATTCTAATTTTAGTGTTTTTATCAGTTTGCCTGCGATCCGCCATGCTGATCCCCCCTGTCGTGGGGTCATAAAGACAAAGACATGGTTAGGTGCGTGAATGTCAGTTTATTGGCAGGTCTACAGGTTGTGGTTATGCTGGGAGCATTTACTGAAGTGCCCGCTGTCCGCTAGGAACATGCTATATATTGGCAGGGGTGGTGGCCTTGACCTTGTGGTCTTAGATAGACGGGCCACAGTCCGACACCCGCGGATTTTATACTCTCGAAAGGTCCAAACGGACCTTTTCAAATCAAACCTCCACTTTTAAAATGCTTTTCATTCACAATCAACAATAATTTCCTGTTAATGATGTCCGCAATTATACGCCAAAAATAGATTCAAACTTTTATAATATTTAATATCCCAAAAAATTAAGGCATCGAAATTAAGTTAAAAATAGCCGCAAAAAGGTTCATAATGCATTTATTTCTGGAATGATACATGGTTTTCATCATTACTGCGAGGAAATGCGGAATCCACTGAAGCTGGTAAAACGGTTCTCGTGACTGTGAAGTGGGGTTTTGTCATCTCCCCGGGCGTAGTACACGTCAACCACGTCACCTTAACAACACAGAATATAAAAAATCGTTCGTTAATCAAGTGTAAATGACGTAATCACCTTCACAGTTAATAAATATTATTTCATCTAAAAATTAGGAAATTTCTATCTGTAGTGACAAATATTGAACACTTCGTGGTGAGTAATTTATTGCAAAGTAATTGTCTTATTGATAAAGGTTTGTTCCAAAGTTAGAAGAAATTAAATGGGCCAAATTTGTGTATCGGCCCTTGGAATTGAATATTAGAACAGTAGTTCTCCGTAGAAAATTTCTTTGCCTACCTTCTTGAAGAATGATGACCGCCCCACAAGAGTAGTTCGAGTAACCGCTACTGTCACTGGTAAACGCCACGCACTTCTGATCTCCGTTGTGACGTAACCACATGGACACCCATTCTCCACCAGGTGCAGACAGGAAATGGGCGTAGAAATAGTACACCCCAGCGCCGCCTGGTGGGACTGTGAACTCATCCGTGGCGCCATCATATCCGTTTCCGATGTTTTCTTCTATGTTCGGAAACATGACCACCGTATCTTCCGGAGTGGAGGTGTATGTTACGAGGTATGCGTGGAAAGCAATGGTTTCCTCATTCTCGAGAGCCTGAATTCTGTGTTCAAAATCTTCAATCGACTCGTTTAGGGATCCTAAACGGGATGGCGTACAATGTCCTGAGATCCAGATGCCGTGCTGTGTTGTTTTACTGTACACTTTCAATATCGCCCGCTAACTTTGCCATAGTAACGTTCAACTGTTCCAGAGCGGTCACGCGTGAATCGAGCTCAATAACGTCAGCTTCGACGGTCTCTACTTCCTCTTCAACGTCAAGCAATCGCTCGTCCTGTATCGTCTGGTCCGCTTGAATGAACGTAATGTCAGCCTGGATGATAGTGATCTGTGTTTCAACGTCTTCAGCGAGGTCACCGAGGCCTACGTCCAGGATCGTCTTGAACGTTCGCCTTTTGGAGTTCCAAGATCACCACACGATCCTCCAAGTTCGTGTCATTTACCAGCGGTGAGAAGTTGTCAACGTTAAAGTGATCTTCATTTTTTTCTTCTTCATCTGACTTCATCCATCGCCGCAGCTAGTGAATCAATGCGTTCCTCCACTACATTTAACCGTTCTTCGCACAACTGGGCGGACAGGGTGATGCTTAACAGCAACGCGAAAATGAGAGCAGTACCTAACATTGTTACTATTACATCATACAAACTACTGTAGAGTAACATTAAAGTAATAGATCTATGTTTACGTAAATTTGATGTGGTGAGAAACTGACATGTGGTAAACGGTTGTCTTTATCTCAAACTTACCATATTGTAGAAACGTGTCAATTTTAAACATGGATTTAAAAGTTGATATGATTTGGAGTTACATTAACGGCTTAGCCACGCTGAACTGACTAAGATTCTTTCCGAGTCCGATTTTGTTTCCAATAAATTGGGCTTACATAGAAATGTGCAGAAGTGTCCACACTGAACTGACTGATTTTGAATGGGTTACCAAGCCATTTGTTTCCGATATTGGACTTGGAAAGAATCTCGGATAGTTCAGTATGGCTAAGCTGTAAGACCAAGTGATTTTTATTTGTTTTGTAGATCTAAATGTGATAAATTCAGTTCTTCGCTTTCTCTCTTTTTATTTAGGAAACAATAATATTTGCAACCTTCAAATAAATTAGATTCGAAAAGCAAAACAAGAACAACGACGGGAAACAAAGTTTCCGATTTCAAATGGTCAAGTTTTATTTCTAATTCATGTTTCATAAATTAACAAGAACTTTTGAATTGTGAAAATCAACTGCGGAAGAAAGTAGTTCACTGCGGAGCAATACGGAACCCTGAGAAGGTGTTATCCCATCCGGCAATCAGCGGTGTATCATCCGTGTTATATCCGCACCACACGAACATAGCGTCCCCTGGTGGGCAACCATTACAATTTATAATTAGGTTTCACGTATTTCAAACAAAATTAGGTCCAATTCAGGGCACAATTTCAAGCTAAGGTCGAACACAAGAAAGACTCACCCAACATAACTCTGACAATACTTTTCGTTTTGCTACAGTTTTCAGGAAACACTGGCCCAAAAAAATGGCGTCCCTCTTTTGGTTGGAGCCCCCAGGTTGGGGAAATCCTTGATTGGTCATTGGGGTCAGTTTAAAAATTCAAACGTGAAGAATTTGATTGCTGTTGACTCGTTAGAGTCAGCATAGTGGTTGAGATGGCTGTCACGGAAGTTTTTGCGAATTACTTTAAGCTGCAGTCATTGGTGGGAATTTGTTTACACAGAGTATTGCCATGACGTTACAAGCCAGAAATTGCTCAAGTTCAACGACGCAACATTATTATTTTACCTTCATGTAGAGTAGTCACGGCTCCACAAGATGTCGCGCTGTAATCTCCTCCACCGTTCCCGTCTGCCTCCGCGAAAGTAAGTGTTTCCTCGTTCCTGTTGATTCCGAAGCCAGCTACCTCTCCAGCCTGTACCAGGTAGTGCGTGTGGAAGTAATAAAGCCCACCACCACCAGGGGGCACTGTGAACACTCCCGTAGCACTATTGTAGCCGTTTCCAAGGTTAACATTGACAAAGGGAAAAACTACAATGGTTGTGGCTGGTATGGATGAGTAACTATCAAGAACAGCATGGAAGGCGAAAGTTCCATTGAGTTCCAAGCGATCAAGCTTCATGTCTAAATCTGTCACAAAGTCATCCAGATCATCAACGGTTTCCCACACTTCAGCCAAGGAAGCATTCAATTCCTGGTAAGTCATTTCTAAGCTCGAGATGGCGCTGTTTACATCCACCAGATTGCCGGCCACTGCCTCCATGTTCCCCTCCAATTCCTGTAGTCGTTCATCCTGGGTAATTTTGTCAGATTGAATGAAGAATATATCAGACTCAAGTAATGTAAGTTGAGCCTCCACGTCTTCTTCAAGATCGTTCACTTCTGTCTCTAGGGTTGTTAAATCTTCTGTTACTATGGTTACATCGGAGTTAATTGTCGTTATCTCTGCCTGAGCGTTTGCCATCTGGAATTCCAGGACTGTAACACGTTCTTCTAATTCTGTGTCATTCATAGCTGCCAGAATCTTTAGAACGGGAACTATTCTATCACCGACGCTCTCCTCAAACGTTGAGCCTTTCACAACTGCATCGTTTGGCTCTTCTACCAAGGGGCATCTTCGCGCATGCTCAGAAATCTGCTTCCTCTTCATCTGGTAGATGTCCTCAACACGTAACAGCATTTGCGCGAAAGCATCAGATAGGAGCTTCATCGCTTCACGAATTTCATCAAGGCTTCTTTCTATCATAAATAATTTCTTTTCATTTCTCTGATAATCTTCATTGGCTCCGACGCAAAGAGCCATGAAGAGTGTTACGAAAGCAAAATGCAGAGCCATGTTGAACCGTAACTGAAAAGTTGACGTTTGATAGTTAACTGTGAGACAGTCGGAAAGACTCAGCTGTGTCGACAAAGCGGAACAAATAAGATTCGAGTTTTTCACGATAAGATCAAATTTTAGATTTTAAAACAGAATTTACATCAGACTGCTTTAATGATTCTGGAAATGATCCCAGTCCGAAATGTGAAATAGTGCATAAAACAATCTTCAGTTAAAGATCTACCAAGTTGCATATGTCTTTGTGGTCCATTTGGATAATCATTCAACCTTAGATCCAGTGATGGTCAGTATTTTGGGTTCAATTCCCACTGAAAGCCACTTTTTGCTGAAACGTTTTGAAACCCTGGATGTAAATTCAGGTTTAAAATGTAAAAGTGATCTTATCATAAAAAAACTCGATTATATTGTTTCTATTCGTCTCTGTGTCGATTCATGTCGATTCATGACGTAAACATAAGTAAATTTAATTTATTGGTTTGAGAATTTTCCTCCGAGAGGAAGACAAGTTGAGGATAAAACTCAGAATATTTGGTGACTAATTAATCAACACACTGATCATTAGAAATTAAACAAAAGAAAACTAACACAATTTATGCAATCTAGCATTAGTCATCAATAGCGCAAAATAAGTCTCTTACAAAGGCCATATTCGCAGTATGAGAATTCCATCACTAATTTACTACAGGGTGCTCCTTCCCAGGATAATCACTTTTATATGGATTTTTACTCTTCTTGACTAGTTTTGAAAGGAAGAGGGAACCACTTGACTTTTCGGAAATTCTTCTTCCGGTAGAGCTTGTCTCTACTCATTGTTTATCCGGTGCAATCAATGGTTTCTGATCGATTTCCACTGTGGGGTTATTAACTATGCAGAATATTTTAACATGAAAACAAAACAAATTTTAGATTCATATATTTAATCACCATTTGTCACAAGGAAACATAAATACTAGTTGAGTTACAAACTTTTGAGGTGTTTATTCTGGCGTAACACGAAATCCCACGAGGAAGGGTGTCGCTTAACAATGGAGTGTTCCGTTCCCGCCGCATAAACGACTGTTACCATATCACCTGGAAACAAAATCAACGCGCGTGTTAGATCTCCATCGACACAACAACAAATGATTTTCATGCATTATAAAAAAGGCATCATGAATATGTTTTTAAAAAAAAGCAAAACTCACCTCCTGATAAAACGCGCATAGTTCCACAAGAAGAGCTCGGTCTGTCGTTTCCGGCATCGCCATCCCCAAGTGCAACACAAATGATGTCGCCATTTAATCTGATATGAAATCTACTGGCTTCACCTCAAACATGTTCGAAGCTTACAGAGATATAGTAAAGTCCATCTCCGCCAGAGGGCACTTGTTCCATCCAATGTTGACGTCTCCGATGGGAGAAACGACAACATCCCCTACTGGTATCGTCACGTACTCGCCAAAATGTGTACCAAAAGCTGTGGTGCCATCCAGTTCAAATTTTGACAGTCGGGGTGACAATTTCACGGACCATGTTAATATTTTTGGTGGCTCGTAAGAGTCATCTTAGTGGTTGATTGACGGTTTTTGCTCCAAAATTTTGGGTCCATGGTTGGGACCTACAAATGCCTTTTGTGGCTCTGTTTTCTAACATGGCCTTCAGTGTTTTCAGGTTGCATTTTACATGGGTATGGTTTTGCAAAATAGGTTGCACAGTACCTTGACATGGTCTTACAAAACAGGTGAATCTTTCTCTTCATGTCAGTGAAGATATAGTCCATTCCAATGAAGACAAAAATTCTTCATACAAGATTGTTTTCAGTAAGATGATACTGAATATAAGACAAAAATCAATGAGCTCTGATTTCCAGACTTGAGTTTCAGATGGTATGAAATTTTAATTAAATGTAGTAAGATATCATCAAAAACTCATTTTGTTCAACAAACAATGTTTTTACACAAATGTTGTACTGAGCAGCAGATAAAATTCAATTAGCTCAAACTTTTAAATGATAAGGAATTTTTCATCTTAATTATATATCTACAAAACTCTAGAAGGAAAATTTTAATTAGCCAAAAGGGGTATTTCATCTTGGGGCTGTTTACACAAAGTGTCGGCATCAATGCAGAAACAACACTGTCAAGATGCTTGCAACATTGAGTCACTCCAGAATAGGGTTGCAACATGGGGTTATCCCATTCTTTTTAATGAGAGCTATGTCACATGCGTCATTGCAGTGTTGACTCTGTATTGACTCTGATACTTGGTGTAAATGGGCCCTTAACTAGATGTCTGCAAATCTATGTTAAGGAAAATATACTAGTCTGAGGACAAAATACAATAAAACTATTAGAACAAGAAAACAAGAAAACTTATGACATTTGGTCAGTGGACTCAAGGAAGTTGGCGACTAAGATACAAATGACTTTTAACTTGAAGAATGTAGAGGGCCCACGCGGGGAGCAGTAGGCTGATGTTCCAGTTCACCAAGTCTAAGTTCCCCTGAGTGGAATGGATTTGATGGGCCTGTTAGAAGAAAACTCCCGAATGTAGATCCAGTCCAGAAACCCGAGTCCTGTGGACTTCGGAATTTATAGTATTTTGGAAAGTATTGCTACTCACTGGAGTCCACGGCGCATGTGTGAGCCATAAATTACTCATGCACATGCACCACACTTGAATGTGGGTCCCATCCGTACTCAAGTGGTGGATCTCCTTGATCTGGGAGTTGTGCGTCATTTAGGCTAGTTGTGCAAAGTTAGAAAGAGAGCTGGGGACACCTAGTCAAAGTTGGAGGTTGTCCACACCCTGAATATGGTGATGATCCATTCATATAAAGATAAGAGGAAAAAAATCACATTATTCACTGAGCCCAAAATTCCAGAGAAGTCTTTTGGATGGTAAAAATTACATCAACAATGATCATAATTATAAATCTGTAAAACTTTATTAAATAGATTAAAATCCATATCGTTCACTGAGCCCAAACTTTCAGAGAAGACTTTGGATGATAAAAATGATTTCAACAACGATAATAATTACACATCTGTAAAACTTAATTGAAAAGATTAAATCTTCGTAAACTTTATAACAATATTCAACGAGGCCAGGTATTCCGACCTGGAAGTGAGACAATGGTAGTTTACTGCGTGCAAAACTTATTCAGTTAAAGAGATACTCTCCAAATAAAATCTTTTGTTGCAAAATCAATGAAGTTAGACTTTCAGAGTTGCCTTTTGGATTATCAGACACATGTCTTCAAAAAAATTTTGATCGATTTGCCAAAAACCGAACACTCGAATAAAATATTACCACAACAGGGCACGTATTATGCATTTCATCAGAGGTGTATCTGTATCTGTTAGTCACAATCACATACAGAATGGTTACTCGGACAAGTGTATAAAATAAGAGCTGACAATATAAACAGTAACTGAATATGGAGAAAAGTGAACTCACCGCAGCAACCACTCTAATTTGTCAATTAAAGACAATATTTAGCTAAGAGAATGTATGATAAGTAATTATATACATACATGTTATTAAAAATTTGTACCTCCCTCATAAATAAATATTAAAAGTGATCTCTCTTTATAGTTTGTGGTTCAAACTCTTGCAGAAAGGGTATTCCTTCAACATAGCTGTAAAACCAACAGTTGTGCTGTAAATTTAAGACACAGTTTCTACATCTATTGATGTAATGTCTAGGCACTGTCCTCATTATATTCATTATATTAACAGGTGCATATTGTACATCCCTCCCACTTCACTGAAGAAGCAATGTTACTGATTCTGTTACTTACTATTCTTCAGCTAGAGCCTGGACTTCAAGCAACAGGTAGGTTTTAATGTGGAATTCTTTGGAACATTATATTATCTTTCCTATTATATATTGGACAACAATCGCGTTTTTTCCTATTTTGTATTAGATTCGTTTAATTAGACGAATTAGATGAGTTCAACTAGAACCAGTCAAGCATGACTGAAGTCTATAGCAAGGTTTTCTGTGTCTCTCATTTACAGTTGACACTTTGGTTAAGTGGTTAGGAAGCCTGACTGTTGATCAGTATATCCATGGTTCAAACCTCACAAAAGTCTTTTCAATATTACACTATTTTTTGTCATCTCATTAGACGAATTAAAAGAATTTCAAATTCAAGATAGGAAAAAGTCGAATAACTTGTTTGCAGGACTCACAATACTGCAGATTCTGTTATTTAGAATTCTTGCGCTTCAATGTACAGCATGTGCTACTTTTGGATTTTCCTGACCCTATGTAATCAGTTACCACATCTTTCTAAATTTCCGTAAAAGAGATACCACAGCAAATGTATTGTATGACTTCTACAGTGCTTTTGTAATGCTTCCTTTTGTTGGCGTATGAAGTGAATGTATTAAAGACCATGTCAACAGCAATTAAGTCATTCTTCACCAATTGCCTTTTTTCTTTTGATATCCCTAAATATTTGATATCTTTGGGGATCATTTTGAGGAACTGTGTCCCTCTATACTGATATGGTATTTTTTATCATGAAAACCACCACAGACCTTTTTCTTTTTAAATCAATTTTAGAATGCGGAACTGGATACTTTGAAGATCAAGACATTTGTGATTGTCAAGCTTGCCCCAAAGGAACCTACAGTGATCAGGAGGCTGCAGAATCATGCACCAGCTGCCCACCAGGGTGGACAACCCTTCAGACAGGATCTACAGGGGAATCACAGTGCCAACTAAGTAGGAAATTTTACATAAATGATACCAGCAACTGTAATTAAGTTACACTCCAATAATTCTGTCCAATCAACTTATCTTGTAATATCAAGTGTTAATTCACATGAAGTACCAGCATAGTTACTGATGTTCAACATGCTCATATGACAACTTATGCCAAGCAAGGGGATCTTCCAAGTCACTTAAAAATCCAGGAAACATATCAAAAGGACTCTGAAATGGTTATCAGTGCAACATAATAATTTAATAGCTTGTAATTCTAGTGAAAGATTTTTTGTTAGTTAACAAACAGTCACTATATTGACTGAATAGTGTTTGCAGAATGTGTTACTCTGCAAAAGTTACAGCTATTTACTGCCTTTGAGGGAGAACTGCTAAACTGATTTTAACTGTTACGCTAAAGTTTACAAACATAACTTGCCTAATATTGAACTTTGTTATTTTTTAGGATGTAGTAATGGTTATTATGCTGCCAGAACAGGTCCATCCTCTTTTGACAGAACATGTATGATTTGCCCAAGAGGAAGCTACAGTGATACTGACACAGCTACAGAGTGTATTGAATGTCCAAATGGACAAACAACAGCCGGGGAAGGAAGCACAGGCAGATCGAATTGCCAAGGTGATAAGAAAATAATTCTAATTTATATATTTTCTCTTCACAATGAAAACAACCACAAAGATGAAAGCCAAATCTGAACACATGATTTGTGTGTGACTCATAGAGGCAGCCGTTATTCTTCGCACAAACTGAGATCCCACATATCATAGAAAAGGACAGATCCTACAATCGTGTTTTTCCTATTTTGGTTTTGAAACTAGGTGAATTAATCTAATTAGTTGAATTATCTATGAATAGTAATTTGTCCACACATAATGTATTTAGCTATCCATGGATAGTGCAAATTCATTTTTCACTAT
>JBCAUG010737019.1:0-11667 GCA_038406175.1 Haplosyllis leylae
TAAAGTTCCCCACAAGCACAGTTGACTCTGTGGTGTAATGGTTAAAGCAGTTGGAATATAAGCAGGAGCTCCTGGACGTGAACCCCACTTTTGTCAAATTTCTTTTTGTCAAGTTCATCTAATTTGACAAGACTTTTGAAAAAACTCGTATGCGTTGTCATACCAGGGGTGAATCTGAACAGTTATAAACCCAGTGTGGGTGTTCACAGTCCAAATTTTCAAGTATCATGAGACTGCTTAGATGGCTGAAGTAGTAGAAATTCTTGTGATGAACACTTTCAACTTAGCAATCTAAAATTCCCTTTTTATGCAAAAACTCGTGAATACCTCAAATCTGAATAAAATAAACAAATGTACCGACCTTACAACACATGCCCATACGCATTGATTTGTAAAATGCAATTTCAACAATGTAATGGATTCAACTTTAAAATTCAAATTCTTCCAAGAGAAGTGTTGAGTAAAATTAGTTAGCCGAGCAGAATTTTTTCTGTTTCTAATTTGTTCATCTACAACGTTTCAAGTTAATAATGACAGTGTTAAAAAATGTTTTCAGATTTATACTGTGCATTCCAGAATTCATTCGGATGTCTATTGCGTCGCTGAACACACAATTTGTTGGTAATCTGTTGATCAATTTTCATAAACTTTACTATATATGTCATAGTTTTTACAAGATGTCAATAATTTTGTAGAAAAAGTGTGCTTTTATGTAAATACCAGTCTTCCTGCCTGATATTTCACAAAAAAAAGCAGAAAAAATAGATATCTAAATTACTGTCTGCGTTTCTTTGTCTGTAATTTTCGTCCACAGTTGCTCCCTGGGCTATTTTGCTACCAGTATTTGCAAACAGGTAATAGAAGTGGCAAGTAATTCTGGTATATTAAAATATTTGCACACGTATAAATTATAACCGTATTTGTTTAAAAACACAGACCCAATATTTAAAAAAAATATCTATTCGAAAAAGGACAAAATCAATTTGATGACAGTTTATGTTTTACATTTCACCACAACTGCCATTCTGTCTTTAAACCTCTGACCCTGCCTCTGCACCCTTCATGCCATTTTCACCCAGCCATTATACCCTTTGTGCCCACTCTTTCCACTTAGCCTTTGTGCCCTGCCTTTACACCCTTTGCACCCTGCCTTCATTCCCTTTGCACCCAGCTTTTGTACCCTGTATTTTCTCCTGTTGTGTCTTGCCTTCCTTTGCACCCTTCATGCCGTGTCCTGCTTTTCCATCCAGCCTTACACACAGTGAAGTAGTTTTGGTGTTCTCATCATGAATTGGTCAGGGCATGAAGGGTGCAAAGGGACGTGAAGGGCATGAAGTATAAACTAGGTTTTTGTGTCCCCACCACTACTGAGTGCAAAAAGTTCAAATAATTTTGATTACATCATGTAGTGTTGAGGTTTCCCCACCACCTCCAAGTAGGACCAACATGTTATTTTGTAGGTCTCTACCACAGGACCAAAATTTTGGGGCAAAACCGAAACCAACCACTAAGACTATAAGGAACCACCAATTAGGTACATTTCGTAGGTAGACATACCAGCCTTCCACATCAGACTATAATTGAGCTTTACTATTTCTGAATTGGCCAAACCAACATTTCTGGCGACACTGACCACCTGGCGTAATGGTGATCCCAAACAGTGATTTTATATAGTGCAATCATATGGGCAATATTGAGCAGCAACGATTGACAATCTTTACAAATAAATATCATTCAAAATTGTTAATTGTGGAATAATCCACGGAAACCTGACATAAAAATATTTTCCAAACAAATTCTAAATTTTGTCTTTCTAAGCACACATCTGTATCAAGAACGTATATGTCGCGGGTCGTACATGACATTTGTAATATGACCGGGGGTTGGGGAAGAATTGCTTGTCCAGGGATGACGACGAATCAAGATCCCTCGCATTGACAACTCTCTGCACACAACATGTGGGCAATCCTAACCTAGCAGGGCTGTTAGCTGCATGCAACAATTAATTTCTAGACAGGTGCGGCATCACTAGTCATTCGACAAGCGGTGATGGATCTCGTCCCAGAGTTACTCAGACCTCTCTACACACGAGGCTCTTAGGCCATGGCAATGGGGGCACGGAATTACCAGATGTACAGGGTTGGGTTTGGCAAATCCAATGATGCATATGGTTTGTCAGTAATGATGGAAAATCACTTGTCATGTACAACAAGTGCCGACGACAAATAAAAGACTAACAACAACTCAAGATAACTCTGTAGACCTCAGCAGGGAGCAATGAGTTCACCGCTCAGGAAGAATGTTGCGACAAGGGATCTTGGAGGGTAGACAACTTCTTGGTTGAGCCTGTTGGATGAGAGGCCGACCGAATCAGACTCCCCATTTTGGGTGAATGCAGCCCCTTTTATAGGTCTAGGGAGGGGTACTACGCATGCGTGACGGACATGAAAAGTTGTGTCCAACCTGCATCCATAGGGGCCAATGCATCTCTCCTGACACAATAGCTCTGGGAGCTGTCGTGTTGGCAGCAATGACCGGTACCCATTTTTACTGTCTAGTAGACCGGAGAACCTGGTATGACAAGTGCAGAGAGGTCACACCGTGACATATAGTTGTTTTCATGCCGTGCATAATTAATAATAATAGAGAAAGAACAATCATCTGAGAAACCAATTACTTCTTCTTCAAGATAATTATCAAAGATAATTACAAAGGTGAAATTCCTTTGAAATTGATTAAGATGTAAATTGTCAGAAAAATAATTCATCAATTATTTGAAAGTCTGTGCCTTCTCACATACATGTGTGGAGAAATTTTACAGCTCTTCATCATTATTCATTACAATTCTAAAGGTGTTAGCTTGCAAGTAGAGTAAAATGGAAGATCCTTCACCAGACAATTCCACAAACAATTTTCTTATTTCTTTGGCTGACCATACGGATAATGTTCAGGTTTTGGCAAAATCCTTCATGATGTACAAAGTAGGTGAGTAGATATTAAACATATACATCATAGTAAACGTGCTTAAATAGCCAAGTGGCAAAGTGGATCAGCCTGTAGATCATGCTGATCATTAAGAGCTCAGCAGGTGTGGCACACTACGACTCGGCTTATTTTATAAGGTCTCAGAAAAAACACTCAATTGATTTGTTTTGGCAGAAAATATAAACATTCACTACTATTTTGGAAAATATTCAATTTCTATGTCCATGTTTTGGTGGATTATGACATGATAAGCAATTCTGGAAGATATCTTACTTGTGGAGCTTGTAATTTAAAAAGCGGCAACAAGGCAACTTTAGGTCCTGAAATATTGGTTATTTCACTATATTTTCTAAAATATGAAAATTTACATACTAAAGTTTCTTCTGAATTTTTATTGTGTCATTATCCAGCTAAACATAGACATATTTTCTTGAAAAAGTGCTGAATTCTGACATTCATTGCTGAGACAACAAGTCATGAGTTCCATTTGAATAACCGAGCTGCAGAAAATTTTTAGAATGCAAGCACAGATTAATAGGAACCTCACTATTGCTGGAAAGGTCTAAAGCACCACAAAGATATTCCACTTGGCCAATAAAGAAAAAAAACGAATGACATCCATTTAAATAAACACTACTTTACTTTAGAAAATGAAAGTACCCTCTGTGAAAAAAAAAATTGACGTTTGTAAATACTGTGATTTCTCGGTTCGAAGATTGTTTGCAGATGTATTCCTTTTTTTTAGCTTCCTTTATTAACAATTATTATTTGCCGGTATTTATACCAATAGGTCTAGTAGGAAATCTCCTCTCTTTTCTGGTAAGATGTTTATCATTTAATATTTTGATAGTTCACTAACATCTGAAAAAGTCTTTTGTTTTATTGACTTATTTGAGTTTTTCACGATAAGCAAATATGACAGACCTGACAAAAATAAAATGTAATTTTTAAGAATAGTCGGGGTTTTCATGATAGGCAAATCTGACAGATCTGTCATATCTGACAGAAATAAGATGTAATTTTTAAGAATAATAACAATTTAAATTTTAAAAGTAAGTGCCATTTAATGTATCCAATACTTGCTAGATTGTGTGTACTTCATCAAATAATTAACACATGCAATAGCAAGGAGTAGAAATCCACTCTAAATTTGACAGATCTGACAGAAATGTGTATCGTGAAAACTAGATTGTCATCTCGTATGTCATGCTGTAATATCCTATGCACATATTTTGGCTACTCTGACATGCCCTGAGTTGAAAAGCATCGTGTGCTAGAGGTAATCATATTATATCACATTTACCGCCCGCTTACGAAGTACGACGGGAAGGTAATATCTTCAATTTGTCTGTCTGTTCACCGGGAATAGCACAGGGCACCTTCACCCTGTGGTATCCCACCATGTCCCCATCGCTCCCCATCAGGACTTGGACAGGGTACCCCCTGTTTCTCCCTCTTCCTGCCAGAATCAGGACAGGGTACCCCGTCCCCAAGGATAGGATAGGATACCATGTGGGCCTACGTCTCTTGTGTTTTCACGCAGGAGGACTTTCTTGTTTCCTAGTATTTCTGAAGAAGATTTATCTGAATGGAAACACTTCCTCGTCTGTCGGAACCCCTCAAATATTGCTGTTCACGTCGTATTGGAGTTGGGAAAATGAAATTGTTAAAATATCTGTGAATATTGCATTAGTGTTTGCTTAGTGTTATAATTATATTATTGTCATCAACTATTACTTTTGGGAGTTTACTCAGTACCAGTCTAAAACTGAGCTCCTCACAGTCAGCAGTTAGAGCATTAGTTCTTTAATCTCAGGGGGTGACAGCAGTTGTTTATGGGTGTTAGTTCATGCACTGGACCTAGTTGTGAAGAAGGAGTTCTAGTCTGTAATGCTGGGTGGAGAGTTAGGGTTGTGGGGAGCTCACTGAGGGCCCCAGTACCTTTGCAGTTAATCAATAGATTCACAAGTCAGTGCCTCTGCAGAGACACCCACACTGGAAGAGTACAAACACTCAACTTCAGTACAGACTTTATTGTTACTCCTAAGGCTGGTTGAATGCAAACACGAACAGAGTTGTTGTTGAACAGTTGAGGAGCCCATGCTCACAGAATGGTAAGCCTCCATCAAGTCTAAAGAATGCAAAATTACAGCTTTTGCCATGGTCTCATAGGTGCAGCCTAGAAATTCATGCACAGAAATACTGGAACATACACTGTTTAAACACACAACTGGGGGAAGGGAAATACACATACACTATTGTAGACACATGGTACAATTGATGAAACACTTGACACACATTGAGACACATTGAGATGACACTCTAGTACACCTGAAACACAGTTAAGAAACTCTGCAAGACAAGAACAATCATAAATACAAGCTCCAAATGCAATATATAAGGAAATACAACTTAACTTCTTTACATTTACTTGTACAGTTCTTACGGGCTTCTTTGAATAGTATTTAAATAACTCTAAGTAAAAGGTTGTGAAGGGGGAGCTAGTTAACTCCTCATGCCTATCAGGATCTGAAAAGTACCTAAAAGTAGCTAAAATAGCCCAAATGTGCAATTTAACAGATCCTAGGAAAGAGGTGAGTCCAGCTCCCCCAATACCCGAGAAGTTCCTGCTGTTTGTTATTTTGGCACTTCACAGTCTGATGGTTTTTCTGGAGGTCCTACTTTCATAGCGCAACACTCCTCCTTATATACCTAGTAACTAACCACCAGCATATTCCAGCTACCACACAAAATAGTCCCAGGACTGAGGTGGGAGCTCAACACAAGGAGTTGAGCCATTTTGTGCATTTTGTGGTTATTACAGGAAGAAGGACACACTGTCTTAGTTTGACACTAGTCTCATCTCATTCAGACCAGTAGTTACGTGAGTAGACATGGTGGGAGCTGGTATACACTCTTACATGTCATGCTGCCATTGGTCCAGGGAATCATGTGATTGCATGATTGGTTACCAGAGGATGTGCATGTGATGAAGGGACTTTGCTTGGGTGTTACTGGGAAGCTAGGCATGATAGGAATGTGATAGATGCATGCACTTGGTTGCAGAGTTAATTGCTTCGCTATGGGCTAAACATTAACCACATTAGGCCAGAAATGCATGGATTGCATCTCTAGCTCTTGCGCATAGATCTAATCCAACCTGTTACATTGTTTTGATGCTTCTTTTTCAGGTTATGGCACAGAAACATAATCGTAGTTCCACAATGTCATTACATTTAGCCATCATAGCAATTTCTGATTCGATTTTACTTGCAATTGGTTAGTTGTATTGTTTAATTTTTTTTAACTAATCGATCAGTTTGATAGAACAGTATCAGCACAATTCTGAAATATAGAATTATTGCCTTCTTAATGAATGTCTTTCTGCTCAAAGTCACAGTTTCCCAACAGATTTTTTTTCTTTTTTCAGGTCTAACTACATATCTGACCATGGTTCATGATGTACCGATGCCTCCCAGTCAGACTGGATACTGCAGGATTGGCACCACAGTCAACTGGGCAGCCAACATGTGTAGCACCCTTCTCATCGTTAGCATGACTTTTGATCGTTTCTACAGCATCATCTGACCTCACAAAGCTGCCTCATTTAATACGGTTAAAAGAGCCAAAATTATCATAACATGCATTGTTTTATTTAGTGCTCTGTATAATGTTCCTTACTTATTTGTCACTGACCATGCAGACTGGGAATCTCTGCCATATGGACTAGCAATAGAGTCGATCTTAGGACTGTTTTATTTTTGGGGCTCATTTGCTATTTTCTTTATTCTCCCCTTTGTATCCCTACTTTGTATGAACAGTGTTATAATACACAAAATAAGAACCAGATCGGTCTTCACTGAAAGGTCAAGTGAACATGACATAGGTCAAGGTCAGAGTCAAGGTCAAGGACAGCATCAAAATTCTAAAGTTAAAAATGCAGAAAATCAAGTCTTCATAATGTTACTTTTGGTATCTTTTGGATTTTTAATATTAATGACCCCTGGCTATGTGTTATTTTTGCTGATCACATCAATAGACATATTCTCCTCTCCCATTGCCTTTGCAGGATACTACTTGTTTTATAACATAGGGCAAAAAATGCATTACAGTAATCATGGGGTGGACTATGATTCTTCTATGTGGTATCAGGGAATAAGTTCAGAACTGATCTGAAAAGATTATTCGTGAGGGAAAAGAAACTGGACAACACCATTTCCTAGGCAACAGATAAACCTACTGTCTAGCCATAGATTTGGATTGGTTCTGTAATTCTTAGAATTGGCCCACCAAAAATGTTATTGAAAGACTTTAAATTGCATTCACTGCTTTGCTAGTTCCAGTAGAATTCAGTGAGATCTATGTCATCCAAGTAGGCAATGAAAACACATTATAAAGATACTAGATTAGTACCGTTGCTGACTGTTCACTTAGTGAGAGAGGTGCAAAGGATTTGGTCTTATGGTGTGGAGGGGGGGGGGTTTGTAGTTTTATGATCAAGAGATCTAATTTACAACATTGTCATTTGTTGGAATTGAGAATAAGGAATGGGGCGAGGCCTATCATCTTTCAGTATACAATTGTGTTCAAGGGACCAAGAGGACCCACGCATCAGAGGAATCCAGAGGATGAAGGAGTTTCTAGGGGGCCAGGAGCTTTTGGGACCAAGGGACTCCGGGAGTTTAGGGATCCAGAGAAACTGGGGATCCATAGAGTCAGGGGATTTCAGACGGTCCAGGAGCTCTGAATATCCAGGTGGTCAAGAAAGTTTACAGGGAACAGATGTGCAGAGGGTCCTGAGTTTTATTGGAGTCCATGGATCCAGAGCTCCAATGAGGTTTCGGAACCAGAGAACTTAGGTCTCAGGAGGTTTGAAGGGTGCCGGTGTACCGTGAAAAAGGTACCCTCACTAAAAAGGGAGGGGGGTCGTTATAGCACTACCTCCACCCCTTAAATCTTAGGGGCAGAGGTCCTTATCAGTTCCCCACTCTCCTTAACACTAGAGCCCTCAACACCTGACCACCATTTCCCCTTCTATCCTTTTCCCTTAAATAAAAAGGAAACATAAAATTTGAATTAATTTACAGTCTCAAATGTTATAAATGTTTTAAATATAAATTTAAATATTAATATTTATTTGTTTTATTTTTAATTTTTGAAAAGATTATATTTTGTTTTGAAATATAATTAACATTAAAGTATTGATTAATTTTAATTTTTTCAAAATTAAAAATAATCAGATTTTTTAATATTATAATGTGTCAACTATTTTGTCTTATTTTAATTTTCAATAGTTTTGTAACATTTGAAACTTTATGTTAATTCAAATTTTATGTTTCCTTTTTGTTTAAGGGGATTTAAGGGGAAAAGATAGAAAAGGAGATGGTGGACATGTGTTGAGGGCTCAAATGTTAAGGAGAGTGGGGAAGTGGTAAGGCCCTCACCCCTTTAAGGCTCAAGGGTAGGGTAGGTTTGTAACAGTAAAAATGGACTGCTGTCAGGATATAACGGGGGGCTGTTTCAGCACGTTACACTGGTAACCCAGGGGAGCAGGGTTCCAGAGGTCCAGGCAGTGTAGGGTTCCAAACATTCCAGCGACCAAGGACTGCAGAGATCTAGAGAGCCCATAAGGCCCGGGGGTGGGGTCAGGGAGTCCAGGGATCCCAGGCACAGGGATGTGTGGACTAAGAAGTTGAGGGTGTCTAACTATCCAGAGGGCCTAGGGACCCAGATAATCCAGATGGCCAGAGGGCCCAGGGTAGCGAGTAATAACCAATTCTCAACAAATCAGATCTGCACAAAGTTTCTGAACTTCTATTCTAGATCTAAGATGTTAGATGAGGTAGGCAAACCAACTTCGAATCATTCGTCAAAATATAACACCTGCAACAGAGTAGGACCGATTAATTCGTTCTCTAGAAACAAACATTCCAAATGAAAACACTGAATTACTATGTTGTAAATGCACATGTATTTACGAAGTAACTAAAATTTATAATGAGTAAGAAAATTGCTTGTGCTTTTAAATTTATTCTTATGAATGAAATGAATATTGGGCAAAAAGTTTTAAAAAGAATTCTAAATAAATAATAAGAAATAATAAACTAATAAAATCACGTATGAATTTGTGGTTGTCATTTTTAAAATATTAATTGAATTCAGATTTTTCTGTGCTTTTGCATGTGAAATATGGATACATTCATTCTTCATTATATTCGTTTTCACTTACTAAGATGTTATTAATATCCTTTTGAAATCAGCTGAGAAATTAATTCTATTTATTTTACAAAGTGCTTTTTTGCTTTGCCTCTCCTTAGAAGTTAATTGAAAGTGTAAATTGAAAGACAACTGACGATTTACTTCGGCATTTTGAAATTAAATCTTTTCAAAGCATATTAAAATAGTTACACCTTTTGTCGCACAGATTTCCACCAGTAAATCGTGCATATTGTGGGAGGTTTGTGAAAACTTGAATCTTTTAATATTTTAAAATAATGTAATTGAGTCAAAAGCACGTTTGCTACACGATTGATTCAGATCGTCAGGGGTTCCAGAGTGTCTACGAGTCCTGAATATGTAGGTGGTCAAGGGAGTTTACAGGGCCCATACAGGTCGTATTCAGATAGGGATGCGGACCAAGGTGCCTGGCAAAATCTTATGAGTTCATGACCATTAATAGGATACAAATCTCTTAGCTGATATTTGGTAATCAAAACATTTATCTATATTATTACAACTGAAAACAGTTTAGTATATTGTTGGGTATTTGATCAACAATTTTCCACATGAAAGAATTGCTTACTGACTAGCAGTCTAAAATGATATTCTATTAATGGTCATGAGGTCCGAAGAAATCGTCTGGCACCTTGCTCAGCATCCCCACCTGAATACGAACTGTGTCCCAGAGATGCAGAGAATCGAGAGGTTTATTATGCTCGGGTTCTAGAAACTTTAATTTATATAGACATAATGATAAGTCCATTGAACTTGAGCTCATTTGGCTAGATGACCCGATATGTTGTACAATGCCGGACATGACTAGGAAGGAATACCGAAGACAATTCAGGATTAGATAGGCTCATGTCGGCACAAGCCAAATGAGATAAAAATTACAGCAAATTGGCACATTCAATATCTTATTGAATCCATTAGAGATTCAATGGATAGAAGTTCATGAATTCAATTTTTCTAGAAGCTTTTCTTCGTAACACATCACGATTTTAAGAATGTATCAGCCAATTGAAACGCATTTTGTTTCTAATTGAATAACTACGGAGGACGGCAGTAATATGGAATACCCTACACAAGGAAACTCCACAGGCGCCACATTTATCTCTGCTACCCAAGAAATGGAAAATGTTCAAGTTTTAGCAAAATCATTTATGATGTACAAAGTAGGTGAGTAAAAATTCCATATCTTTGAACTACTGTGCTAGGTTTTCTCTCCACAAAAATGTTTTTGGCGTGTACCTATCTCCCAGGAGAGCAGTGACCTATCCGTGTGTAATCATTTCCTAATGCAGTGAATAGAAAAAAAAATCACATCAAGTATTCAAGCTTCACACAAATGGAAAGAAAAATCTTTCACACATATGTCTGTCCACTGTTTTAGAAAAATACTAATTTCACAGTTCTCTTATTTCAGCATCGTTCATTAACAATTTTTATTTGCCAGTATTTATACCAATTGGCCTGATAGGTAATATTCTTTCATTTCTGGTAAGCTGCTTTTTATTCCACATTTTAACAGATGTTTTGGCATCATTAATACATTATTACATTCAACTTCTGTATGATGTAGCTTTTGAATTAAAAAAACTAAAGAAATATTTTTGAATCACCTTGAATAATTTTGGTACGTAATGTAAGGTGCGCGTTCTGCGTACCTCTTTACGAGAGTAACGAGTAACTTTATGTAAGCGTGTTTATTCTACTCTGGCCCTATTAGCGGTGCGCTCTATATATATACGGGTACCTAACAGCCTACTATTGGCCGGTGTGGTCCAGATCTAGGGTATGGGTGGAGCCCTCCCTGTGCGTGCTTAGGCACGTGTCGTACCCTGCAGTAATATGGTAATTCGAGAAAAAAAGGAAAATCATTCCATTTAGATGCAGTTAAAATGTATTAATCCTGATCTTTTTTACCTTTATAGGTAATGATGCAGAAACGTAACCGTAATGCTCCAATGTCATTACATTTAGCTATAATAGCGATTTCTGATTCTATTTTACTTGCAAATGGTTAGTAGTATTACTTACGTGAGTTAATAGTTATTAACACTTCTTAAAAAGACTACCTGAGCGTTGTCAAAATTGAAAACGCATTTGGACTATATGGAAATGGTACTTTTTGACCTATTTCTCTGTTATAAATCTTTTTAACACAAATAGGTTGATCCGATTACATTTACTAGATAGATAGATTTAGTAGATAGCTAAATCTTTAAAAAATAAATCCCATTTTATACACAATAATCAGAAAATGACTATGCTATTTTTGGTGGCTCGTTAGAGTCACCTTATTAGTTGAGTCAGGTGACCCTTAAAATACTGTCAAAGCCCTTAACACCTTGGCAGTTTTATGAAAATTAGGCCTACTTTAACTCTTTTCCAGCCAGAGGTTTTGTAAACAGTGTATCGTCCTCACCCACGTGTTTCTCTATAACGCAAGAAATAATTTAC